>JANTPZ010003217.1:0-17645 GCA_025593235.1 Vachellia pachyceras
AACTTCTCTGATCATGACCTATTCTTCCGCATTTGTAACAAAAGTTTTGTAGTCTTTCGTATTTGGCTTTGATCCAGATCTGCTCCTTCTCAGGTCTCGGGCACCACATTCCAGTCACAAGAGGTTTCCTTATATCTACTATCACACGAGCTCTCAAAAAACTTCTGATCAGAAGCTCATTTCTTCTAGGATTTTCGACCAGAGTCACTTCACCGATCAAAGATCCAAGAGCTACTGCATTTTCCTCGTACATTCCTTCTGCTGGAATATCATGAAACTGGATCCAGAAATGACATAGATGGAATTCTATTTCCTTATAGGTCCTAAGTTCTTGCCATGGATGAATATTCAACAATATACCTTGGATCGCCCATGGACGTCCTCTCAGAATCTTCTGATAGTCCTCCTTTCTTCTCACCTCAAAGATAAATGCATTCTTCTCCACCTCTGTGATTTCTAGATCTGACTCTTGAGCAATGTTCCATCCCTTTCTGATCATTTGGCAGGTAATTGCTCGATTCAGATTCCTTTCCGTTATTAATTTGCCGATGAGTGTGGCTCCATCGCACTTACGTTGATCGTTCTTTCTCCAGGTGAGCTCTGCTGTTTTCTTCGCACCTGGATGATTTCGCTTATGTATGTTTTCTCCTCGATTATAGTCTCTATCTTCCATTTCTTCCAGCTTCTCACTCTCGTTCCTTCCTCCGCTAGCGCCTACGACTTCTCTCTGTATTGACCTCACTCAGCTGTTTTGATGCAATGCGCAATCTCACAGCTCACTCTTTCCTCCATCGCAGTGGGCGCCGGAATATGCACTCTCCGTCTCACTCCACCACACTAGGTTGTTAGCGTAGATTGTTACGAGCGCGACGATGAGAAAACCGTCGTAACGAACTCCCACAGAGGAGAGAAAGCAACTCCCACGTGGAGAGAAAAAATCTGGCTCATAAGGCTTTTCAAATGGACCGAAAAGGTGAACAGAAATCTCATGGGCTTATGGCATTGTACAACGTACAATTGGGCCCTCAAACTCTTTTCCAAACACACTCGATATTTCAACTTTGGTGAGGAAGAAAAATTGTGTCAGCGTTCTGAGATTTTTTTAATTTATGTTTTAGTTTTCAACTGATGATGTGGTGTGTGACACATGGTAATTTATCCCGACAAAGCCACATTAGTCAGTTGGGGTCGACAAACAATCAAATTTAACCTTAACTAACAATGGGACAATATTGTACCATTTTTACACTTCTGGGACAAAAACTTTTCAACATCCAATGTAATTTCGTGAATATTTTTTAAACGAATTTACTCTTTAACCCTTATATAATTAATCATTGTAATAATTATCTTACCCAAAAAAAAAAATTTCCTAGTCATTCTTTTCCTCATTTTCTCGTCTTCATTATTTCTCAAAAATTAAGTACATTTTTACACATTTTTCGACTTTCACAAATTTTAAATAATTTTTTATTTATGCAATTCCGTTATCTCCATTCCCCAAAGGACCACTTGTTTTCGTACTTACAGTTACTGTTTTAGTGAAAGATAAAGTACGAAGTTTCTGGAGACTCGAATGTCAGCGGGAAACTCTCCGGTGAATTGTCAGTGACTGCACTGTCAAATGTCAATTACGAGGCGAATAACAATTCGGGTAATTTACATTTTCCGCCGCTTTTGCTCTCGTGCTCGAGCTTTGGTTTCTCCGCCTTTCTTGGAGATATCAGATCCATTGTCGCTGGACCAACCAACTTCACCCACCTTCTTTAAATACTCCCTCCTCCATGACCATGGCTGCTTCTTCTTCATTCAATTCTCCATTCGCATTGCCGGCGGATAAACCTTCTGATTTAGAAGAGCTTTCTAAATGGCTTTCTCTGCACCAACCTCGGTTTCACGAGATCCTCTTGCTCCTTCGTCCAATCCCTGCACTGAGCTTCATGGGCTTCTGTCGAATTCATCCAAGGTATGCCATAATTCTCTCTTCTATGCGTGATCTTTACCCCCCCTACGTCCCCATTTCTTGATGGATTTTTGTGGGTGAGCTGATACACTAACACTTCTTGGGTAGATATTTGGTCAGAAACTGAAATCCGGTAGAATGGAGAAACCCCGTTTGAGATGGATGTCGGATTCAAGGTTTGTTTCGCTTACACGGCAAGTCTTGTAGATTTTGATGATATTCTTGAGCAGTTAACCTTTGGGAGGAGAGAAACTATTTGAGGGCTCAATTATTCTTTCTTTCACTTCTGATGGGATTCTTTCTTTCTTTCTTTCATTTCTAACTCTTGAAGTACCGGCTGTTACACGAAAATTCAAAGTCAAAGAGTAAATGAGGAATTGTGTTCTTGAGTTATCACTGATACAGATTTCATTATATTTAACTCAGGCTAGCCTCTCTTGTTACTGTAACTGCAATTTTTTAGTAATACAACTTGCTAACTCTCAGAACTTCGGGGTAGAACTGTTGAATTGAAGCTCAGCGGCACATCTTGCTCTGATGTTTGCAGGAGCACTCAGAGTTTGTCTTTAAGGGCTTCTATTGGTCCTTCAGGATTTACTCAACAACTTGAGAAAAAGAGACTAGAGAGTGTAACTGAGGCTGAAGATGGATCTGATTTATTTCATGATATTAAGGACAGGTTTTTAAGTTTTAAGAAGAACTACTTGTAAGCTTCAAAAAACCCTGGGTCAGTTGTTTCCTTATGATACCCAAAAAAAAGAAGAAACATCGTTAATGTCGTTTGTTTTCTGGCAGGAAAAACAATGAACAGTTCCAGAATCTGGCCAAGGGTCAGGCACCGAAGGTGATTAAACCCTCCCTCTTCCCCCTGCTTTTGGCCAAGGTTTTCGCTGTTTAACAACTAGTGGTTTGCCTTTTGGTTCCTCTTGGTCTATTCTTTCAATTTGTCTACTAAATAAATAATTTGCTCATTATAGTTCTCTTGAATCTTGTCTAACAATTTCTAGAACAGTTTATGGTTATTGCTTGTGCAGATTCTAGGGTTTGTCCCTCTAATATTCTGGGATTTCAACCAGGAGAAGCATTCACGATTCGTAATGTTGCTAATTTGGTACCTCCATTTGAGGTATATTTACCATTGAAAGTAATTTATCTTGGCTGTCTACCTCAACTATTGAAGGACGGTCACTAAAGTGTGGAGAGAGCTACTCTCCTTAACTTTTCTAATCTCATTTTTCACTGATGCAGAGTGGACCCTCTGAAACAAATGCTGCATTAGAATTTGCTGTGAACTCCCTCAAAGTAAGCGCATTTTTCTTGCACAGTATAACACATGATTCATTATCTTGATTTAGGAGTTGTCTTAATACTAATACTAAATGATTTACAATCTTTTCGGGCTGTTACCTATTCATTTGTGTTTGTTTTCCTTGAGAAGTCTAGCCCTCTTTATCAGTATAACTCAGCTGTAATTTTGAAGTACGATTAGGTCAAATAATATTCATTAGACTTCAATTCACCGTCATAAAGCCATATAAATCAACATCAGAGGGGGATGATTTTGGTTAAAATGCTTATTGATCTTCTGATATAAATACATCTTGGTAGGGACTGTGTAAGAATTTAATAAGATTTCAGTATATCATATGGCTGCTATGATAACATAACATATAATTTACTCCTTTATAGTTTAGGGTTGTGCGAAACTGTGAAATAACTAGAAAGTTTCGGTGTATAAGATTCTTATTCTAAATATGTGAGTATATGAGTATATGACAATACCTTGACTTTGTATGGTTCTATGTGAGGAAGAATCATAACCATTATCATCGCAGGTTGAGAATATTATAGTCATTGGGCATAGCTGCTGTGGTGGAATTCGTGCCCTAATGAGTATGCAGGACGATTCAGATGCAAGGTTGACTTACATAATTCTAGATGTAGGCTGTCGTGTTACTTCCATTAGTAATGTTGTGTTACACACGTCTCACTTGGTTATGGTTTTCATTTTTCATTAGCTTTATCAAAAGCTGGGTGGTACTTGGGAAGAATGCGAGAATTAAAACTGAGGCCGCTGCTTGTTCTCTCAACTTTGACCAGAAGTGCAGGCACTGTGAGAAGGTAATAATATTATCTACCTTGTAACTCCATTTGTTTGCAGAAACTTCAAAAAGGTTGAACAAAATAAATAAGAGAATGAATTGTCCTTATCTGCAATTAGAATGCTAGATAAATCATGAAAGTTCCTCAGTGGGTGAGTTTATTTCAGGAATTCTAACGCCTATTCATTTTACACATAAAACTGTCTTCTGCATTCCCAGACAAATAATGGGCCTCTGCTTATTTTGTGTCAAATTGAGATTTAATTCAATAGCCTTCATTAGAATATTTTTCTGTTTCCGGCCATTGGATTTAATCCAGCTAATGTTTACTTTACAGGAATCTGTTAACCATTCCTTATCAAACCTGCTTACATACCCATGGATAGAAACAAAGGTGGCGAATGGGGAACTCTCTGTTCACGGGGGTTACTATGACTTTACTGAGTGTACGTTTGAGAAATGGACATTGGATTACAAGAAAACCAAAATGGAGCAAATTGGCAGATTCGCAGTCAAAGATACAATGTTTTGGAGTTGACCTGTTTACTTCCTTTTCTTCATAAAATTGGCTGTATTTCTCTTCAGAAATTTGTTGTTGTATGTACTATGTACTTGTATCCTTGAAGGGCATAAAAACCATAGACTGAATAATGTGGTTCTGTACAATATATTTTTGAGATACTGTGACTCAATTGATGTTAAGAAATCTCTATATTGTGTTGCTTTTACTTCACTTTCACTGATCATGGCCACATAACTAACTTCATCAAAATTCAAAGAACTCTGCTCAAAATCCAACTATTTTTCATGTAAAATACAATTAAGGACTCGGTTTACATTCAAGTCCGTACCTAAAGTACAACTGTTGAACCTTGGGGTTTGCTTAACAGACGTGACAATAAAAGGATTAGCGGGGAGCGCATTAAACCAATATGCTAACTGAGAAAATAGACTTTAGGCAATTTCTAACTGTTCCCAGAGCCCCTGACTCGACCTAATCCTTGGTTGCTTGACCTAGCATTGGAAGGTCCAAGCCAATATGAAATTTTCAGCACCATCATTGCCTGGCTGGGGCGACTTCCCTGCCCCTAACTTTCCTCCTTTCCTGCCGGTGTCTGAGTGAACCAGAGTACAGATTGCCTCCAACAATTACCACCAAAATCCTTGAGGTTAATTTGGTACCTCCCTCCTTTCCTCAATGTCTTATACAATATACTCTACAGTTGCAACTGCTAATTATGTCTAGGAGCGTAAACAATCCCTCTTAAATAGTTCACTGCAGCCTTGGCCTTACTTCACTTCTGTAGCACTAGTACTTGGTTATGGACATCTTATATATTTAACACTAGTTCTTTGTTTACACTTTACATCCGATTCCAACGTGGATATACTGACAGATTTATATATGAAAAAATCAAAATCAATCAATAACATGGAGTGAAGTGATACATGCTATCAAAGGTGACTCACTAAGGTGCTCCAACCAATTATAAACACCAAGCTTTCTCTTGTTTCATATGAATATGAATTGTTGATTCTACATGTTTAATTTAACCCCAACTCCTAGTTGCTACAAGCCACACTCATACTTAGCTCATAGTCAGGTTGACTCGTTTATTGGACAGATCTTATTGAAGTCTAGTTTGAATGGAGAACTGATCTTAAGTTTAGTTTTGACAAGAAGCATATAATGCAAGAGTGTATGGATTTGGGAGATAATCTAAATCTAGGAACTAGGAATAGGAAACATGGGTATATGGATACGAGAGATGGCACCGCACTAAAGCAGACATGATAATGTCATATTGTGTCTAATGCAACTGTGTCCAATACGTGGCAACAGAAACTGGGCTCTTTTCTGAAGAGTACATGCTTTATAGATCTATACATTCAACTCATCAACTAAGATTGGAAGTGACGAATAAATACTCCTCAAAATGGATTAATAAATAAAGGAGAAAACATTACTGCCATAAATTTCATGTCTCTAAGATTGAAAAATAAGTTGACAGAAGTCATAAACTACCATTCCATTATGATGGAGTTCTACATAATGATCTAACAGATCAGTCAACACAACCAAGTCAAACTTCAAACTTCAGCGCATCACAAAAATGAAAATATCTAGCTGCCTTCATATCTTGGGTCAGCTGTGACCAAATGATATATTATAACCAAAGCAAAAATGAAAATGCCAAGATAATTGGCAATAAAACCCAAGCCTTGATCGTCAATCATCTCTTACTTCCTGAAGAGTACAAAAAATAATATAAGGTACCAAACGTCCCAATGACCTCCCAAACCATTTGAATACCTCAATTCAAAACATACAGGATCCATTTAAATGATAAATAATCCTTCAATTCATATTTCCTAGACCGACACCTACTTCACTAAATAGAAAAGAATCCTGATCTTAGAGATACCTATAGTACTTCAGCTAAATGCTTAATGCAAATGAAATTCTCTCTGGGGACAGTAAATGACTAGCAGGTATTTCAAAAACTAAAACTGGACAGATCCAAAATAATGTGGTTTTCGGTATGAACCATTTGCATAACACTAGTACTGATCTTAATTTAAAAAAGACTAGATCATAAAAAATGCGTGAAACTGAACATGAAAGATACAAAGTTTCCAAAATGAATGAAGATGAAACAACGTCCAACCAGAAAGGAAATCGGAGCGAACTATTTTCTTTCTCCTTTCGCATCGATGTCAAAAATTGAGAAAAGAAACAGATTACCAAAGAAGGGAATAAAAAATATGAAAGCGACAAACAAGTTGGGAATCGCCAAAAAAAAAAAAGTTACCTCGAGGCTTCTCTCAGATCTTCTATCTGAATCTGGAAGACTGGAAAGTGAAAATGTATAGACTCTCGAACGAAGCTTATAGCAGACGGCCGCTGACCAGAAGAGAAACGTCGTCGTCGGGCTCGAAATTTCACTTCAAAAAGAGAAGAAAAAAGCAGTGTGGCTGCTGGGATTCGAGCCCAGGTCTCCACGGCCACAACGTGGAATTCTTACCACTAAACTACAGCCACTCTGTGCTCAAAGATCACAAGTATTATTAATAAGAGGAAACTTCAATGTTCTGAATCAACAATCCACTAGAGATAACTATAACTTAAATTCATAATAAAAAATAATATCCAACAGTTTCTAAAGATTTGTTGATGGTAATTGAAAATGATATTATTAATAAGTAAAAGTGGCATGTGGAAATCATTAGGACTTATCAGATATTATTTTTTATACTTGAAACTTAATTACTATGATGCCAAATTAACTTTAAGTTTCTTATAGTTTTCTCCATTTCAAATTAGGTTCTAGGATTTTTTTTTATTAATCTTGCAAGTCTGGACCATTATACTGGTTAATCATTATCCATTCGAAAGGCCTTTGCATGAAACAATAGACTTTTCACAACCATAAGTTGTATTTAGGCTCTATCACTATGAGTTAGCATCTAAAGGTCCAATGATGTTAAGATATTTTTCTTGATTCAGAAAGGATTCGCATTTTCATATTACCCAAGCCAGCAGGGAAGTAAAAAAAGATCGCCGCCAAAGGAAGAAGGAAGAGAAGTCACAGGGAAGGCAAAGAAGAAGAGTGATGGGAGTGGAGAAGCAAATCCTGAGGCCTGGAACTGGTCCCAAGCCAGCAGCTGGCCAAAATGTCACTGTTCACTGCACTGGTTACGGTTAGCTTCTCAACCTCTCTCCCTTTCTTGTCTTTTCTTTTTTTTAATAATTCTTAAGCTTAGCTCGGTTTGTTTTCTCAATCTGGTACGCAATAGAAATTTTTTTTTTGAATCTCTCTGCTACTGTAAAGAAAAGGTTTCGTTGCCTTCGAGTAACTTCCTAGGTTGGAAAATAATTCTGTGCCGCTATTGAGTGACTTTCAGACGATTGTTTTGGTGGTTTCTTATTAAGCCTTTTTCCCCTTTTCTTTAAATGTTTGGTTACCGAGTCAAAATAGTGGAGAAAAAGGTCATGGACGAAGCTTTCTTAATCTTACCAGATAAATTATTTTTTCTTTGTGGTGATTATTTTGATATTCCCAAGTTTCCTCTACTGGTCCAAGCCAAAGTCTTTCTTCTTATATGGATTTTTGCATTGAAATGTCATTTTTTTCTTCAAACGTCAAATTAATCATGCATGAATATACTAATTGTACTGCCTCAAGCTCAAGCCTTAGTGTTTAAATTTTGAATACCAAGTTATCGGGTGCGTATTGTGCCAGGGATAGACTAAGCCCGTGTGTAATCTTGATTGGACTAATAGAAACATATTATGTATGCCGATTTATTGGATTAGTAAGTAATATCTGATTCTAAGGTCTTCTCCTAAACTTCATAAGAATCATTAGTGAATATACACACTCAGCATAATTATTTTAAACTGAAAACGTCAAACTAATGGCTTCTTCCTCCTCCTCTTTTTTAATTCATTTTTTATGGTTTGACTATTCACATGGTGCTGGGGTGGACATTGCTAGATCTTGGGAAACTCTTAGAGTTCATGCTTTTGTATTCTTGCATGTTCAAGTTTTTGATGAATCGAATACAGCTGAGTTTTCTTTGATTCCAAATTGGGTGTTATGTTGAAACCAGTTAGTGTGACTATTAGCTGATGCACATGGTTAAATCAAATTGCATCATACTTCTTGCCTAGTGGCAATATTTCTGGGTCCTTGAATATGTGTTCTTTCTAATTGCCAGTTTTAGGTTCACTGATGATTTTTTTTGTCAAATATCATTGTACCATTTGATGGGTCCATAGCTCTTTATCATGTATGGAAGCAGTGACCTGTGACATGCCATGTACTAGATATGCATACTATCTCATGATGGAAGTTTCTACATGCACTCCAGCCTTTGATGGAGCTTGGGACTTACTATTGCTAACAGAATAATGCTTGGACTGTTTTATTTAAATACTAGGGCTTGTTTGGGGAGGCCGTTTGCCTCCCCAAAAGCCATTCCTGCACTTACCGAGACAAAATTCCTCTCACATATTTACCTCGGAATCTGGAACGTTCTCCCAACAGACTATCCAAACAAGCCCCTGTGTGTTTTCCCCTTTTGAAGTTGACTGATAACAGTCTTCACAACATTTTGTGTTTTACTCTCGCCTTTACTTTGAAAGTTATAGAAAGTCTGCCTGTTGCTTAATGCGCTAATTTTGATTTCATGAAAACGAAATTCCCTGAGCAGGAAAAAACGGTGACCTTTCTCAGAAATTTTGGAGGTTAGTCTACTAGTACTTTCGTTTTAGCATGTTTCAGAGGATTTTTATTTATTGTACTGACATATTTCTTGTTCTTGTGAAGCACAAAGGATCCTGGGCAGCAGCCTTTCACGTTTAAGATTGGCCAAGGTTCTGTTATAAAAGGTGACTTGACCTTTGTATTTCTAGTCTTATTCCCACAAAATTTTCATGAGAGCATATATGCCCATATTATATTTGTAGTTTTTACATGTTTATGTATCTCTCTTATAAGTGCTCCTTCTGCTTTATGTATACCTTGTCTTGAAGACAGATTTGTTACAATGTGATGAACTTATTCATTTATCTCAATTGTATGTAGGATGGGATGAAGGTGTGATTGGGATGCAAGTTGGCGAAGTTGCTCGTCTGCGGGTAATATATTATATATGTATTCTGTGCTATTGTTTTTTCTTCAAATGATTTGAAATTATCCCTTACGTCATCTCAAGTTTTTGTAATTTTAGAGAATACTCCCCCCCTTTGGCTAATTTAAAAAGAAAAATAAAAGAAGAGGAAAAAGGAGGGTGGTCGGATGGATCTTCCAAATAGATCATTGATCCCTGCAGGGATTTGGTTTGAGCTTCAGGTTAAGATCTTGACTGTAACTGGCTTCTTGTTAAATATGTTGTTCTCTCCGCAATATATATATTATGGTGTGCATATTTCAACTTCTTCCGACAATCAATAACTCTTGTCACAGACTAGAATTGACCTTTTGATGTTTCCTGATTTTCTCATGAGGACTATTTGCATCCTTGCTTTTTTAAAAAAAAATTTGATTGAGACTCGCATTGGATGTTTTGCATCTGAAACTCTTCTAACCTTGATGTTCACTTTTCTGATAATTTGCAGTGCTCTCCTGACTATGCTTATGGTCCTCAAGGTTTTCCTGCGTGGGGAATTATGCCAAACTCTGTCTTGGACTTTGAAATTGAAGTCCTGAGAGCGCAGTGATACCTTATTAGAATGAATAATAGGTTGGTGCTTTACCATGTATGTGTATGATGCTAAATGATGGCTCTGCTGTTTAACTTGATGTATTGTGGGTGTTTCTAGATCTTATTGGATACTCGTGTCATTGTACTTAATAAATATATAACTTTTATCCATGGTTGCTTGATATAATTTGATAATATCAATTACAGCTTCCAATTAAATGGCTCTAATTTGAATTCGAATCCTCTGAGGCTAAATACATCAAAAAGTTAAGCGCCCAGGAAGTGATGGTGTATATGGGGGCTATTCTCATTTGGTATGATTAATTTCAAAGTAACGACATACTTTGAAACTGAGCACTTTACTGCCTCTGCTTTCTATCTTATTTTCGTTCTCATACTTGCAATTCTCATGCTTGTTTTAGTCACTGTGTGTCTGACTTTAGTATGAATTGGCGCAGTCCATTTCATTCCTTCCGTTTACTCTTTTTGTTAATCATTGTGTATGATTGATACGCACACAAAGAGATGCATACGAAATGCTTCAATATCCTGTTTGTTTTCCTCCTGTCTTCTTGTTTAGTTTATTTCAATCCTTATATTGTCTATCTATTTTTCTGCACTGCATCCAAGTAATTAGAATGCTCCCTTTTATATTTTTTCTGAATAAAAATTGAATCACGAGAGATATTTATATATTGTCTACTATCCCCCCACGCTAGATAAAATCCATTTGAAATATTACATCGGCTCCGTTTGTTTTGCCCGTTTGCACAACGGGTGCGCTTACCGAGACACTTTTCCTCTCACATAAACTGCCTCGGAATCTGTGTTCGTTTTCCCAACGGGCTAGCAATTGGTATCCCAAATGTGTTTGGGAGAAATGAGTTTACAGATTTCAATATACTTTTTACGGATTCCAATATATTTTTTATGGATTTCGAGATGCTTTTGTCTTGGGTTGTGTGTAACATTGAGAAAAAGATTTTCCAAACATGCAAACTTTTGGCTTCTAGAAGGAGTTAAAATGGGTTTTTTGCCCCTACTTTATATTTTTGTTTTCTATTTGGCCCCAACCATCAAGTTGTAGACCCATGGCTGGTCCTGCCTAGTTTGATGTGAATAATTGGATAATAAAAGCGTGTTTGTCCCTACCCTACCTCTCCACTCACTCTTGTTTCTCACACTCCCCATCCAATTTTATCTACATATACTTGAATTTAATTTTATAGATTCATTCATTGCCATGCAAAATTTTGTTTTGTTTTAACTTGGAATTATATATTTTGAATTCTCAATTAAAATTTTATCTAATTATCAGTATTAAAATTGAAATCACAAAATACCAAAAATTATTGAAATTACAAATTTCAACCAAAAAAGAAAATCATGCAATTTAACTATCAAGTTTACTATATGAATTTACAATTTTACCTCTAATACGCTGTTCTTAAATTCCCCAATTCTCACTCATTCATTCGTATTAGATAAGGGTACATTTGATTTTTAAAAAAAATTCAAAATAAAGTTGATAGTTTCTTTACTAGGGTAAAACATATTGAAAATATTTTATAAATATAAATATAGAAATATAACAATTTCAGGGACTTGTGTTATTTAAATAAGTGGTTGGATGTTATTTTTTAGTTTTTTGTGTATATAACAAATTTGAGACTAATATTAATCTTTGTTATCCGTAAAGTATCATATTCTTCCAATTCTTAATGTAAGATCCACGTGGTATTCAATTTTTTTCATTAAAACGGTCTCTATATTTAAAGATCAAAATGATTATCGTTTTTAAAGATCGAATTGCTATTTATTTCTAGAATCACAAAAAAACTCAAATAATTCATCAAGCACTTGCTTAAAGCACTTAAAGCTGCAAAAATACATGTAGTTTGTTGTGGATTATGCAGACCTTTACCAATAGTGCTCATACCAAACCTTTCTTTTCCTTTGTTAAATCCATATATATATATCTTGTAAATGGTTTTATAACAATTATGGCCTCAAAATGAGGTTCTAAATTCTGCATAATTCCAGCACTATGCATAAGTAGTAGTGCACAAAAGATCTCTACAGAGTTTTATAGTCAGATTTGTATCCACTACTATTAATGCCTTGCCTAGTGCTCACCGAAAGCCATTTGCAGGGGGGGGAAGTGACATAAAAGAAATCCATAGCATTTTTAATTATTTTTTGGAAAAAAAAAAGTCAATTTAAATTGGATTGGTCAAGTTTAAGTCAATTGATTCAGTTCACTTTAAAGAGAATATGTCTTGATTTGAGAATCATTGAATTGAATCCAAATAGCAAGTAACTCAACCTAGCATACATGACTAATTAGAGTAATTTTTACAAGCAATAGAATTTGAAATATACTCTTTTTTAATATATAATTACCTAATATTTTGCATGGAAAAATTCCATTGCTGCAAAAAAGATGAGAAGATAATTTTATGAGGGATCTAATAAAA
The DNA here is from genome assembly GCA_025593235.1 of Vachellia pachyceras. Taxonomy (NCBI): domain Eukaryota; kingdom Viridiplantae; phylum Streptophyta; class Magnoliopsida; order Fabales; family Fabaceae; genus Vachellia; species Vachellia pachyceras. The sequence goes on from JANTPZ010003217.1 coordinate 12,753, forward strand.
TTATGGTATTTTCCCCTAACAGGACTTTTTTATTCACCAAAATTGAATATCCAGCCTTATTTAAGAAGGATCAAATTCTTTCTATTCAGGCCAACTACAAAATGGTGGATCAAATAGTAAAATTGAGAAGATAAATTTACTAGGGATCTAAAATAAACCAAAACAAAATTTTAGACCAAACAATTTAATAATCTAAAATAAAATAATATTGGCAATAAGAATATATGATATTGAAGAAGCTAAAGGATGATGAGTAAGTGCCATTAAAAGGAACAAAAGGAGAAAGCAATGAATAGTGTGAGATAGAATATTGAGAAGTGTGAGAGGGGATATCCCTAAAGTTTAGTCACTTTGGTATGAGGCTGCAACCTAAAGAGAAAACGTCATCATAGTATTTTGAGTATTTAGTGGTTGTGCCCTCCACTCTCACCCAAACCAAAAAAAAAAAATTAAAGGGGAAAGTAAAAAAAAAAAGTGTTCCACTTTGCTAATAATTTACATTATTATACATAAAATTATTTGGTGCTATAATTTGTGTCTTAAAAGAAAAATTGGATCTTTTGTTCTTCTTTTGGCTTTTTTTGATTATCTAATGCACAAGTGTTAGCATGTTGAATTGGATTATTGCAGCTGGTGGCCAATATATTGGATTGCACTTATGATGATTCAACCATTTTCCTCACTATAAGGAAATACATTGGATCCAATTAATTTGAATAGTTACACCATATAGGGGTATGAAGCTTCAATTTTTCCATAAGCATATGTATTTTCTCTTACCGGAAGTAATCCTATTTGAGATACCATCAGGCACTAAATATGTACGTCTTTCCTAGTAAGGATTCAAACATTGATTCGACACATTATAATGGATGAGTCTCTTCTACTAGATTCTATTCTCGTTGGTGGGTTTAAAGCTTTTAATTTTTTTTATTAGAACTTGTTTCCTCTTTTACTTGGGGCAATCTTGTTTGAAGCACTATCAAACATTAAATGTGGGTACCTCTCTTAATAAACATTCAAACATCGATTCATCACATTGCAATGAACTAAACTCTTATACTAAATCCAATTCTTATTGCCGGGTATAAAGCTTGTTTGTGTGTACAAAGCTTCTTTTGCAGAAACTTTAACCTTTCTAAACAAAAGCCAAACCTAGATACAGATTTTCAATTAAAGAGCCAGACAACTAACGTTTCGATGTTACAAGTAAGATCAAACTTAGAACCTCTCATTCATGAGAGTTTAGTTACAAAGTCATTAACTTGAACTCAAGAGATTATTTAAGAGGACTAGGTGCAAAGGCCTTGGTGCTTTTTTATACGGGGAATACTTATATCAAGTTTTTTTTATATCCAATATGTCAATTTTTTTCTTCTTGGTAAAAATATACCAAATTTTCTATTCATATATGGCCATGTGACCTTATTTTTGAAATATTTTCATTTTATCATAAATTCACATGTGAAAGATAAAATAGATGGCCAATTGTGATTGGAGAACTTGATATAATAGATATAAGAAATTTGATTTAAGTATGATCCTTTTCCATACTCAATCCTTTTATAATAAATAAATTTCTAAAGTATGTAGATTAAAACATTGTTTAAAGACAATAAATATGTAATAATTTATTTTTCAAAAGCACCCTTGTTTTTAGGGAGAGTGGAGGTGTGAGTGAGAAAATGTGTATATAGTCAATGCAATAAGACTAACCAATAATTAATGAGGAAAAAATAAACAATGATATTAAAAATTTCAGACAAACTATTAATTTCTCTTATTTATAAAAAAACGGGCCAACTCTAAAACAATTCTCAGGAGGGAGTAAATGAGTAATGATTTAATGAGTCAATATTTTGGTCTATCAAATTTTAATTTTTTTATTGTGATATGCTTTTAATAAACTTGGACCATATTGATTCCAGATTAGTGGCAGTTCCAGTTCCTCATTCAAAGTGAAGATGCATGTAATATTAAAAATAAGAAATTCATGTAATGATTTCACATTTCACGAAAAATTGAATATATTTTATCTACTTCTGGATCATGTGATGATTATTCTTCATTATTTAATATTTTAGTTTTTTTGACCAAGTTCATATTTTAATCTAAATCCATCACAACTGCATATGCATTATATATGTATATGAAAATTTCACCCAAAAAAGGGAAGACATTATTAATTATTATTTGTATTCTCCTTTCCCCTTATCATTCTCTTTAGGTGTGATATTTTGAAATTCATTTGGGTCAATTCAATCTTCAATAGCTAAGTTTGTAATTCATGAATGTCCATAAGATCATTGGCATTGTAATATTTAAATATAAGGATATTTTAGCTACATATAATTATAGATTTCACTACAATTTAAACCATTTCTTAATTTCTATGCATAATCTCACATTTTGAAATAGATTAAGTATTATCACTAATATCAAGAGATGCATGTTTTTTCATATTAAAGGGTAATTTTTCATATTAAAACATCATCAATATGGATCGATCGAGTGACCGATTCACCAATTTTCAGGTCAATCTGATCAATCTGATCCAAGTGTGCATACGCTAATCCACACATTCACATTATTAACAAGTTATTAATAAATAAAGTCCCTATTTGTCATAACATTACAAAAAAAATCACGTAAGTCGAGATGAGACTCCCCTCACATACTTACATCGTAAATAGTAAATTACGTTGAAAAAAGTAGTTTATATCACTAATCTAAACATGCCTAATAATGCGTCTCATTTTTCAGGCTCTATACAACACATAGGCGTCACGTTTAGTTTAGAAATATAAAGCACCTATGGGGAGTATGACAAAAGGGAAAGAAACTTGTGGGTCTTTAGTAGTAATAATGATGATGAGTGAACATAATTAAGATGTGAAATAGTAAGAATGCACTTAAGCAGAATCTTTTTTAATTTGGGTGTGATGGTGTGCCATAATTCCAGAATTGAGACAATGTTGCCTTGTGCCAATATGCTCACTTTGGTGGGGACATCATATGCATACATATGGTTGCATTTTTATTTTTTTTAAATTGATGGTGAATAGTAAATTAGATTGTTAATGAGTGCAAATCACATGTTTATGTCTCTTGTGACTAGTCACTAGTATGTGTGTGCGTATATTTTATTAATGTCTTTATCTTATCTTAACATTAATTCAGATCCATAATACAAGAGTTACTTAACTAATTTGAACGGATTAAAAAAAGAAATTAATTAAGTAATTATAACAAAAGTGATTTGGTTTCCTAAAATACATATGCACGTCGATTATATATCAATTTATAAATTAAATAAATTAATTCTAGAAGAGATTGATAAATACGAGAGATAAAATGTATTACGATATTATATTTTGAAATAAATCCAACCCAGATGGGATATTATTGGGGACTTAGTGGAGTATTACTTTTTTTGGTTTCCCACAATTTTTCTGTTTCATTATCATAACAATATTTTTTTTACTTTAAAACTAGAATATAAGATTATAAAAATATACTTTTGACTGTATCTACATTAAAAAAATATAATGATCTGAATAAAAGCTAAGATTTAAGATCCAGACTCATTGATGTGCCTAGATCCAACCTACATACATGCTGATAAAAAAATTATGATTAATCCTCAATCATGAATTGAAATTGGTAATCATTATTTTTGGAATTAATTCACATGTGGGATATAGAAATGATAAGCAAGAGAGTGTACCATCAATAAATATTCCCTTGTATATCTTTTATGAAAAATATGGCTATTGGTATTTGACTTTGTTTGATTAGTTCTTTTAAAAGCAAAAATTTTAAACTAAAAATATATATTAATTGTTGCTTAAAAAAATTAAGCATTATAATTCTTAATGGTTGCACATTTGGGAGACAAAGGTAATTTTGAATGTTATTACCAAAAATTTGTTTGCATAATTAAAATGCACATGAAATTTTAGTCAAAAAAAAAATAGCAGTGGTCCATTTGAATGCTTGTTCATGAATCTCCTCAATATTTAAACCAAAAAATTTAAAAAGGCGTTTAAAGGATCCAATATTTGAATTTTGACTTAAAATTAAACAATTATATATATCAAGCTTATTTATAATGAAATTTATATTTATTGAATTTGAACTCTCAATATTACGTTTTTTTAAATATTTGAATATATTCTCATCAAAGAAAACAATATAACGCTACCTGCAAACACCAAAACAAAACCAAACTCCAAACCCAAGCAGAGGAAGAAAGAGACTGTCAACCACAAATCAAAACTAGGAATAATAAAGAAATAAAGAGCAAAAAGAACTAAAACACATTAACCAAAAAATTTCAAAACATAACAATATTGTATTTGTCCCACCTTGTTAAAATATTAATATTCATCACAAAAAAAAATTAACGTTAATCGTTAGCATTTTTAACGGTTATAGGAAAAATTGTTTTATTTTAAACTTTTTAGGGTTATTTTGGACATAAAAAACTTCCTGAACAATATTGCTTATGAGTAAAAACTTCAATAAGAAATTCACACCTAAGGAGTTATAAGACGAATTTTCTGAATGCATCCTCTAAACTTTGCCAAGATTCACAAATTCCTCCACTCCATTTAGGCTTTTCCAAAGACTATCCAATTCCTTAATATAAGAGCCGATCGACCTTTTTACGGTGATAAAAAACTAAATAAATCACTTAACTGTAACATGCATTTTAAAATATTTATATCTATCGTTAGATTATATATCAATTTATAAATCAGATAAATTAATCTGAAAAAAATGATAGATGGATTAGTTAAGTCGCTTCCTTAATCTCTCTAAAAAAATCAACTAACTCTTATATTAATCAACAGAGTTAATACCTAATAAGACACTGTGCTTGTTTGGAAA
>JANTPZ010003218.1:0-18295 GCA_025593235.1 Vachellia pachyceras
ACTCCCAATTCTGTCCCCTAGTTGTTTCCCGCTACTTTCTTTTTCAGTTTTTTTAAATTAATTTAAAGAATATTTCCTTCTATTCTTAGTACAAGATTTACTTTGTTAAACATTGTCAATGCTCATACACCTATGCCTACTACCATTGTTGTCAATAATGTCTCAAAATCCAATACACCAATCCATTGTTCAATTCCTTTAATCAGGCTAACTTGGTCAAGCTAGATCGAGGAAATTACCTATTCTTGGGGGCCATTGGCCTATCTATTATTGAAGGGGACAGGCTTGAAACTCACACTGGTGCTTCTAGCTCTCCTCTTCATCCCATCTCAGGAGTTGTTTGAACTGTTTAGGCTCTAGTATCCTAATCCTGGTTAATGGCGGCGGGATGACAAAGGATCTCGTGGTTTTAGAGGATGATGGCGGCATTATTCTTATTTCGGAGTTAATTCTATTCGATGCGTACGCTATAGAATACTAAATATCAGTAAGATTTAAACATTGGTATTTATATTATGATGAATTAATCCATTTCGCTAGCTCCAACTATCGTTGGTTGTCATGATCATGAAATTTGTTAATTTTTATCGTGGGTGCTATATATGACCGAACGTTTCCTGATCTAGCTTCTGATTATCATAGTTCTTGAGCGACCTATGCATCTTCTAACGCAATTTTTCTGCCCCTGCGTGGTACATGGACAATGAGCCAAATTATCATGTGTAACTCCTTCATGCAATACGATCCACAAACAATCCATGTTCCAATACAAATCTTCACCTGAAAAGAATAATAAATATATATATATATATATATTTATAAACTGGTTGAAGATAATCTTGTAAATATTGAGTTCGTTAGTTCTGGTTGTAATGCGAAGACACGAGGTAGAGTTCAACCTCAGATGCAGTGTAAACGAGGCAATGTCTACATTGAATACTAAATGAGAAATAGGAGGTTGCTGCTAGGCAAGAAAACTTGCATTAATGGTGGAAAATGAGATATTTTGCTGTGATAATAGCAGAAGGGAAAAACAAACAAAGCAGATGGAGAGAAGGGGATCTTGTGGGGTTGGATTTGTCATTGGGGAATATATGAACAATAATGAAGTGGGCCCATCCGAACAATCTTGACTACAGTCCATGAATGCAATTATATGAATCAGTATTATTGCATGTCTACATCTCCGAGTTGCGTTGTGTGGCTTTGGATTAACTTCTGAAGAATAGTTTCCGAAGAAAATGTGGTTTTAGAAAATAGCTTGTGGGAAAACATGGTTTTCTAACTTTTAGTCCATTTTTTCTTGTCAAAATAACTCATGAAGAAAAAAAGAATGTTCAGGTGGCTTAACCGAAAATATAACTTTAAGGGTTAAAAGTTATTTTAAATTTCAGCGGATATTTGGCTAATATGCTTTTGAAAAAAAGTTACCCGAAACACTCTTACTGATTTTGTGAAGCTGCAGGCTAAACTCCCCGTGCCTGCATCATATGAATTGAATTGCATTCTCTATTCCTTTCAAAAATCTATGAATCCAAATTTCTCTTATACAAAAAAGTTTAAAGAAGTTTGATTCCAGACCTCAATACGATTAAGATATATGCATTCAAGCTCAAAAGACACTTATAGAGATATTTACAAGTCACACAACAATAAAATTCTTACACTAACAGTGGGAATCAAGAAGATTGAGGAATTGATCCCACAATCTTGTATATTATTATGTGTGTTTGGGAACTCCGCTGGGAAAAATCAATTTACGGATTTCTAGATGGTTTTTATGGATTTCACAGATTTCTAGAAAGGAGTTTACGGATTTCTAGATGATTCCATAATCTTAACTTGCGTGAACTGTTGAGGAACGAAGTTCCCAAGCAGTATGAGCAACTCCTTTTTTTATACAAAAAGGTTTAGGTGGGTTTGGCACCAGTCCCCTACCAAGGCCAGGGCACGGCCCCAGGGCTCTTTGAGCGCTTACAAGGGACTTACGAGATCACCTACCAATGAGGTCTCCTCGTCGGTCAGAGGGTTCGAACACACACCCTTATAATCGAGGTGGAAAGACCTTAACCAACTGTGTCAAACCTCATTGGCAGATAACTCCTTATTAATTGAATAAGAAGATTAGTTAATAAATGGAAGTTGAAGTCGGCCGCCTGAGGAAGTGGTCCTGAGACAAGTGATTGGGGAATTGTGGATTATGTCCAATGGCATCAATGAATGTATTGGGCCATGCTTTGGGTTGTATTATTGGGGCACTCTAAAAATCCAATAAATAAATGACTCCAAAAAAAAATCCAAGAATTTGGGCCCCACCACTTGTGTCGCTGCCACATGGGCTGTGTGATGATGCCCATCTTCTAAGGCCCACTCCCCACCGTCATCATTTCTCTCCCATGTTTCCTCCCTCACCATTTTCATGGGACCACCCCTAGAAATTAGAATCCCCACAAAATATTAAATAGTAGCATTGCATTATTTTTATTAATGAATGAACTTTGGGGGGCCATGGGAAATCAATAAGTTTGATGTATGTCTTTAGGTCCGGTTCACTTGTTGGAATTATATGGGGTCTGTTTAGGGACGTGATAGAAAAATACTTTTACATAAATCGAGGTAAACATATGAAAGAGATTATCTAGTTTTACGAAAAAATATTATTAAACATACATTTGAAGTTCCGATAAATTCAACCAAACGGGACGATAGACTGATACCGATTAGTGTGTGTAGGCCCGTTTGGTCGTGGTTGAGTATGGATGAAATGTGGACGTAATACCGAAGTCAAGTACCAAACTTCAGTTTTGGTTAAACTCTTTTAGGCATTACTCAGACACTGTCAATTTCATGTACCCTCCCTATATAGCAAATATGTACCTTCTTATTCTTTTTTTTATGCATACTCAACCACAACACTTCCACTCCTTGCTCTTTTTTCCCCTTTTCTCTTTAAGCTTGTTTCAGTGCGCAATGGTTATTGAGTTTCATGGCTAATGGATATATTATAACTAAAAAAATATTTCTTTTGCTTCTAAATGTGCTATCTTAACCCATCGTCCGTGTGTTCAGATGGCGAAGGGATTGGGCTAACACTCTCACCTAAAAGGGAGAAGGTTCGATCTTGGGAAATACCACTTTATTGTGGTTTTAGTCACGGTGCTTGGGGATGTATCTCCGTAGCTAAGTGAAGCTGCGTGGTTCTGCCTGTTTGACCACATACCCAATAGATCATGAGTTAGATACCTTATCCTTGGATCATGGATAAACCCAACCCATTTCTTAAAAAAAATTTAATAAAAAAAATAATAAATGTGCTATCTTAATTTTCCAAATTTATGATTTTTTTTCCCTCCACACTCTTCCTATCGATTGCACTGCGTAGTAATGGAGTAATATATAAAGCAGACTATACTTATGGATGAGCTAATAAAAGGTAAGGTTGGACAGGGGCATCAGGAGATATTATCATTCTTATCAATTAGGCCAATACTAATTGATTTAGAGGCTTTATTTAATGAAGAGAGAATCAATGTATATAAGGCTTCAAGGAATTAATACAATTACTATGATTTTATTAGCTCGTTTAGGAACACAGTAGAGAAGTACTTTTACACAAACCGAAATAAATATGTGGAGAAGATTATCTCATTTTACGAAAAAACACTGTTGAACATTCGTTTGGCTTATGGAAACGTTCTAAACAAGCCCATTATCATCTCATGTACCGGAGTTTATCTTGCTTGTTGTTCATTTGCAAGATGCTTTTGGTGATTTCATTCATTAATTACTTGGCAACACATAGCGGTTCTCTATTTAATCAATGCGTAAATAAAATTAAATCGATCGAGTACGTGGTAGTACGTGAGATAGAGTTAAATAAGGGAAGCACATATACGATCTTCATAATATAACAAGTAGGGAGCGAAGTTTCCTACAGATTTTCTTCTACACGTATTGCATTGAAGGAGGATACAAATATACGTATCCATGAAATACTAGTGTGTCACACACACGTTAGTGTTACTTGTAATTAGCGTAATTGGAATTACTATTCTAGCATGAGAACTCAATTAATTATACATATATTTATATATATATATATATATATATATATGATAGATACATAACAATGCTTGTATGTTACGTAATGCAACAATTCGACCAGGTAGATGGAAAGGGGGGAAAAGGTGGCCAGGAGAAGGAATTGTTGAATTATGTGAAAAGAATTGATCGTAATAATATAAAACAGGGAGGAGCTGAGTTGCTTTCAGACATGGATCACAAAAGAAAACAGTTTTGATCGTAACAATAAAAACACACACAGACACATTCACATAATAGTTTAAGTATGTGTTTGGGAGTTCCGTTGAGATAAAGGAGTTACGGCTTTTGAGGTGATTTTATGTATTTCGAGATGGTTTTACAAATTTTGAAACGATTTTTATAAATTTTAAGATGATTTTATATATTTCGAGATAATTTTGTCTTAGTTTACGTACACCGTTGAAAAAATGAGTTTCCAAGTAATAAATCTAAGCTAATCATGCATACCGTTTACAGACCGACAATGTATATCCTAGTCACGACGACATTTGTCTCTGGGTCGGTCTCGGAATTAGCAGGTTCCTTACGTGAGCGCACACGTCCTCCCTCCCAAATCATCACTTAATGACATTCCCACTTGTTCTATTATTAGTATTATACTAATAACCTTTTACTCCTTAATCAAGCTTTAAGATTGTTTCCCCTTCATTCACGCCAGACCCCGTTCAAAACTAATAATTACGTGTATCTCCCCTAAGATGGTGTAATTTGACTAAGCCTTCACAGCGGAGGAGGGGCTTGATAGAGAGAGATTTATACAATTGTAGATCAAGGAGAAGAATATGATATTTCTGAAGTGTCACATCATTCATGCTCTCCCTAATAAAAATATTTCAATTATCTTTCTTATTGATCTCATGCCCTCTAAATTCTTCTCTCTCCATAACCAATTATAATACTTATTTGTGAGGATATTATCTCATTTTGTGAAAAATACTGTTGAAGATACTTTTCGAGAGTAAATAAACTTTTTTAAACAAGAGATTGTCTATCACAGTCTCATTTCATAATACTAACTTTTGGAAAATGATTCAACTGAAGACAAAGACAAATTTAATGAGTTGACTAGTATTTTTTATTTATATTAAATTAATTGAAGTGATTTATAACGTTGAATGTGGGAGTATTATTGATGAAGTTTGAAAGACGGAGGTGGGACTGGGAACGGGTGATGGGTTTCGCAATCATCATGAGACGTGGCAACGACGTGTAGGGTGGGGCAGGAGGGAATGAGGACCGTTGGATGGGGAGTTTGGGCCGAACCTGAGAGTGATGAGTGTGAGGGAGACCCAATGGGGGAATCACGTGGATGGGGGACCCACAGATGCCCTCAAAGCCTAAACATCTCACGAGACCGCACCATGGGACACGCACACCATATCTCTCCCTCTCTCTCTTTCGAAGCAACTGATCTGCAGACAATAACACGTGACCTAACTTCCCTAACCACACTCCTGCACCTTCCTCCAACTTAATCATCACCTCCAACTGATCCCCATCATTATTATTATTATTATCTCTCTCATCTCCTTCTTCTCCTGTTTCTTTCCACATACCATAAGGCATAAGCATACGCTTAACCACAATTTCACTGTAACAAAAAATTATGGTCATTTCACTGTGATATAAACCAGTTATATATATATATATATATAAACATACAAATATTTAAAAAAGAAAGGGGGAAAAAGAGTAATGGGGATGGGCAGTTACTATTTTCTACAGTTTTAGTTAATTACAGTGTTTCCCTACAGGAGCTCCTCAACCAAAAAAATACAATGGTTGTGGCAGTCGCAGATACTTCTTCTTCTTCTTCTTCTTCTTTTCTCTTTCTCTGTTTTTTTTTTGTTTTTGAGTTTGTTTGCCATCCCTTAGAATTGAGGCTTGAATCAACATGCCGCTGAAGGATTGTTGAAGGGATTGTACAGGTGAGTGGCCTTGGGAGTCATGGAGAATGGGATCTTATTGGAACCGCCACCGCCGTCCCCGACGCCGCCTAGCCTCTCGCACGACGGGCACATGGTGAGCGTCGCTGCTGGCATCGGCACGTACAGCGGCTGAGATAGCTTCAGCGCCTTCAGCTCCTGCAGCTCATTCTGGAGCCTCCTGTTCTCATCCGTCAGCGTCTCACAACATTTCTTCAAAAACTCGCAGTCCACCTCCGTTTGCTTCAGCTTTGTTCTGCAATCAATTTCCCCACCCATATCTCAAACTAACGATACAAATTCATACGATTCAGAACTCGTACTGTATCCTAGCTTGCCTTTATACGTGTACGTTCAACGCCATATATATAATATAATTCTGGAGTATTTCTCAAGCTTAGATGTATACACACTTCTCTGTCACAACACCGGTTTCTTAAATATTAATTCAAGATTCCTATATATACCTGGCTCTTCGATTCTGGAACCAAACTTCAACCTGACGGGGCCGTAGATTTAACTGCTGGGCCAAGGCTTGCTTTTGCTTCTGCTAATTGAGAGCAATCAGTAACCAAAATAACGAAATTAATAAACAAGATCGATTGATGAAGGAAAGGGACAAGGGATAATTGATTAATCAGACGGGTAGGATGATTGATATTTGATTATTACAGGGTTGAGTGTACTGTGCTGTTTGAAGCTTTCTTCGAGGAGAGCGGATTGTTCCTTGGTGAGCCTGAGCTTCTTCCTGGCATTAGAGCCATCTTCGTCTTCATCGCTGACTCTGGAAGAAAGCCTCTCCGCCTCAGGCTCGTCGCTGCAGCTGAGATCTCTCTCCCTCTTCACCCTCCCGCCGCCACCGGAGAAGGAGGAAACCGCACTGTGAGGAGAAGAAGTCTGGCGAGACAAGTGATGATCGAGAGGGGTTTCCTCACAATTAGCTTTGACATTCACATCAATCTTCTTGGGCAAAAGGTAACTAGAGTGGCCAGAGAGAGCAAGCGTCAAAGATGGCTCACAAAAAATACCATCGAGATTATTAGAGGAAGGTTTCTTGGGAGTGGTGGTGGTGGTATCAGTGGAACCAAACCCTAGAACAAGCTGGAGGTCTGAGGAAGTAGAATCAGAAGGCAGAAGAGCCATGAGGATGACGGAGAAGGAGAAGAAGGGTTAGACGGGAAGGATTAAAGTGATGAGAGGGTCTTAAGAAGAGAATGAATGAGACTTGTGATGTGGGGGCGTTGGGTTGGTGGGTGGGTATGGTTATTATTAATCAAAGCCAGGAATGAGTAGAAAAAAGAATCTGCTTGGTATTATTTCAAATTATTATCATACTCTCTCTCTCTATATATATATATATATCCCTCTTACATAGGTTGACCAATTGAACCCCACTACTGTGTTTCCCTTCCATTTTAATAATTAATAATTAACATGACATACATTGAAAAGGGATAGAAAATCCACCTCTCTCTCTCTCTCACTATAACTTGCCTTTGCCACCCGCAAGCTTGCCAAATATAAGTAGCCAAATATACTGATTCCTTGCGTATGCACTAGCTTAGCTTTATTTATGGTTCCAATTATCACTCCTCCATCCACCCCTCTCTGTTGTACCATTCACCTTCATTTCTCTCATCTTCTCTATGTTCTTTTCTTTCATTTACCTCCTAGCTAGTTCCTCTTCACTTCATTCTCTCATCTTTATTCTTTTTTCTAATTACCTAATGCATATATGTGTGTGTGTGTGTATATGGATCTTATGCACGCACATATGATTCTCAACCCATACAAAGATTGCTCACTGTTAATTCTCCGAAAATTTATACACACACCCCAGCTAGCTAGGTTTCTGGGTCACATATGTGATTTGTTGAATTGTTTCTTTAGAGTTATGGTACCATAGATTAAGAAAATACGACAACATCATATTTCCTAGTTTTTCTAAATAATTTTACATATATGCCATAATTTGATAGATTCACTGCATACTATGATTAAACCTATTAATCATATACAAATTAAATATAGGTCAACACTCGTCTTGGTATTATTAACCATTTATTAATGGACCAATATTTGGAGTAATTACTTAAGAATACAGAGCATGATATTTCGGCATCTATTCATAAAACCATCGTTCTTAAATTAAGGAAGATCATATGAGAATAATAAGTTTATGAATTAAGGGTCAACTAACGTACACAAAATCAAATATAATTTATAATGGGTTAAAGCACAAATTTACCCTTTAACCCATTTATAAGTATAAATATAACGTCATAATTACTTCTCATTACATTAGTATTTATAATTTGACGGTGATGAATCCTTCTCTCACCTTACACCTAATTCGTCCTATGACTTAATGGTGCGTGTGTGTCTATATATATATATATATATTCAAGTATAATTGTTGGTATGACTATATATATTTATATGAAAGAAAGAAGTAGAAGAGACCCACATGAAGTGTCTCCCACTAAGCATGGCTGGTTGAACTAGTTAGAGATGGGTACCATGTCACCTTGCTTATTCCCAAGGTTGCTTGTTTTTTGATGAATAAGCAATATACGTGAACTCTGGTTTGTCCCTTTTTTTCTCTTTGCTCATTATGATGATGAGTATGTGCATTAGATAGTGATGTCCACCAAGGGTAGATCTAGGTGTACTCCACCGGGTTCAGCCTCATCCCATGACTTCCAAAAATATTATGTATATATTAGTACTATGTGATTTATTTTGCACCCACTCATTCGCTAATTTTGAACCCGCTAAATTTTTTGTTCAAATTCTTCTAAAAAGGTAATAAGAATAAATCTCACTTATCTTCTCAAAAAATGTTCTCTCTCTCTCTCTATGCATTCATGTGATGTACGATGGGCAAGGGGAAAGGGAAAATATATAGAAATAGAGGAGGAAGAGACACTAGAGAGAAAGGAGAATAAGTAGAGAGAGATTCAGAGATAGAAAGAGAGTATTTTTTCTTCAAATCAAATAGCTATTTATAATTAGGTATTTGAGGGTTATTGATAACTTTACTCAAACCCTAGAACTAATGATAAGGAAATCAAATACAATAAAGATGATATTACTAAATCAAATCAAAATAAATGCTAGTCAAATTAAATATATGATATTAAGATATTGCCAAATCAAATCCAAATAAATGCCAATCAAATCAAATAAAAAATGTGATATTAAATATGATAGTCTTCAAATCTTTGTAGGATTCTTCTTATTAATAATGTTTCTCAACATTTACTCCCAGTGGAGAAGAACTCACCTCCGAAGAGGTAGAAAGATGAAAAGAGTCAAGCAAGGCAGGATCAATCTGGCAAAATTCATCCTATGCAATCCAATGGCATCTGTATCAGAGGATCATGTCCAACGAACGAGATAGCGTTGAACAACACCTTCAAAAGTGAGAACAGTCTAGGCATCCATTATAGTGACAATCATCTTTATAGGTCGTGCGATTGTTGACAGTGGTTGGACATGAGCATCATGTTGCGGGAACCTATAAAATCATCACTAAACAGGGGGGAGGTTGAAAAAGTACCTCGGTAAGAAACAAGATCCTCTACATTACAAATTAGGCTAATAGACATGTTATGAGATAGCTCAAGCATATAGGCATTAGGACCAAGTTTCTTTAAGATGCAAAATGGGATGGAGGCATGAGCATGCCATGACATAATCACCTTCACTAAAATGTTGAGCCTATCGATGAGCATCAAAGGTTAATTTTTATTGATTGTTGTTAAATGTTAGTTACGTTTAATGTTAGCATGTAACTCATGAAGGCGATAGGCGAGGGATTCAACAAATTCGAAAGTATGAGTTGTCAAAGGTAACATGATCAAGTCAATGGGTTGCTTCGGGTTAAAAATTTGGACAAGCTGAAAGGGGCTTTTTCCAATAGATCGATTGGTGGAGCTATTGTAAGCAAATTTAGCCGTAGGCAAGATGAGATCCCAATTACCCAGCTTGTCCCCAACTAAGCTATGAAGCATATTTCCCAGGTTACGGTTGGTGACTTCAGTTTGACAATCAATTTGAGGATGGAAAGCGGAGGAGAATTTCAATTGGGTACCAAAAAGTTTTTAGAGTGTTTTCCAAAAATAGCAAACAAACTTGACATCGTGGTCGAAAAAATAGAGTGGGATGCATTTGTGGTCTTGCTACAAGGGATGAAGTGGACCATTTTTTAGAACTTATCAATGACAACAAGGATGAAGTCATGTTGGTGTACTATCCAAGGCAAGCCTAAAACAAAGCCCATGCTAAGGTCCTTTCAGGGTGCATCTTGGATGGGTAAAGGAGCATACCATCCTCTATTATGCTTTTTGCCCTTAGAGGTTTGACAAGTATGACAATAGGATAAAATTCTAGCAACATCATGTTTAAGAGAAGGCTAATAAAATCGATCCTCAATTAGGACAGTAATCTTATCCCGATCAAAATGACCAACTAACCCCCGTATGGAGTTTACCGAATGAGAAAGTCCCTCAAAATATGCGAGGAACGCATAGTTGAGTGCTATGGAATAAGTACCCATCCATAATGAGAAAGTTGAGGTGATTATGACAAGGTATATCTTTGACCTCTTGATAAATGATGCAAAGTCAGTGCATGAGGCGTAATCATCTTTCAATCGAGGCCAATTATGCTAACACTTATAGTGTGCAACAGACTACGTCGACGACATAAGGCATACACGACCTTGTTTTCAGTTCTTGCATGATGTTATTGACAACAAATGTAAACTCTTGAAGAAATTCAACCCACTTAGGATGCTTGAGATTCAGATGTCTTTGCGAGTTTAAAAACTTAAGGGCTTGATGGCCAAAGTACACAACAAATTGTTGGGCCAACAGATAGTATTTCCAATAATCAAAGGAGCAAACTAAGGCATAGAATTCCTTATTGTAAATGGACTACCTTTGCTTAGCATCATTAAGTTTCTCACTAAAGAAAACGAAAGGGTAACCTTCTTGACTTAGGACACCTCCACTTCCAATGCCGGAGGCATCACAAGCACGTTTCCTTATGACGACATGAGGCCCACAAGACCATCGGAGTGTCGCAAACAACAAGAAAATGGTGCAAACAACGAATAGGAGCGTCAGTGCATGCACTACACGCATCAGAGTACATCAACACTTGGAGGGGCGTGGAGATATACTGGGCCATGAAATTTGGTGATCTGGCTGGGTTGTTAGAGATGAAGGGTATGGAAGTGGTGGTGTGTGAAAATGAGCTTTGGACCGTAAGATGCAGGGAAAAAGGGACGGTTTGAGAGGGTGTTAAATGGTCTAAGCAACGGAAGGGAAGTGGAACCAAGCTATAGTACCAATTGATGCAAGATGGGGAAGGAAAAGGTAGAATATATAAAGGAGGAAGAGAGACTAGAGAGAAAGTAGAAGAAGCGTAGAGAGATTCAGAGATGTAGATAGAGAGTATTATTTCTTCAAATAAAAAAGCTGCTTACAATTAGATATGTAAAGATTATTTATAGCCTCACTCAAACCATAGAACTAATAACAAATAAATCAAATACAATAAAGATGATATTACCAAATCAAATCAAAATAAATGTTAATCAAATCAAATATGTGGTATTAATAAAATCAAATCAAAATAAATGCTAATTAAATTTACGATATTAAATATGATAGTTTTCAAATCTTTACGAGATCCTCCTTAATCGTTTATGATTCCTATCACCATCATGAAAAGAAATAATTAAAAGGGATCAGAAATTTAAGAGATAAATAAAATAAAAGTAGGTGTGATGGAGGAGGAGGAGGAGGGAGCTAGATAGAGAAATGGCCTGGAGTTTCAACGAGTTATAATGGCGCCAGAATATGATTCATCCACAAGAATCCGGATATTGATTTGCTTAACTATAAAGTTGATGGGAAATTATATTGTGTGTGTTTTGGGCCCTACTCCGATGTATTTAGTACTCTAAGCACTTTCAATAATGCTTTGTCGGCGATGCTAACCACGAGTTAGGTCACCTACATCCTCATTTCCATCTAATGAATTAATCATCATCCTTACTCCTCCTCTTCTAATTTTCAGGATTGAATTAATTGCCCGAGTTCATTCATTTTCCCGGAAATGCTTATAATCATACTCTAGAGTGCCACAATATTCTCTCCATTTTTAGCGTACCGAAAATATTTTTTTATCAATTAGTTTGGAGAAATTCAAATTCTAAAAAATTTATTAGACTGAATATTGAGTCAGAATGAACCCCATAATTAACGGCTTAACCCACGTATATGTATCCTTAATCAACAGCGCCTTTCCCTATTACGTAGTTGAACGCCCATTGTTGAATTAATTATCAGCTATGTATTATTTTTCATATGCATAATGCATGCATGTATATTTATAGATGCATGCTTGTTTAGAATATGTCTCTTCTTCATTACCTGTGCTGAACTCTTTAATAGGACCCCCTGACTCCAGAAATTTAAAAGATAATTAACAGGGATCATAATTCCTGTCTTTTAAATTTCTGATCCCTGTTAATAAGACATGCGATTACTTCGGCGGGTTCATCACACCCCTTTGACTCCATAAAATTAGGTATATATTAGTACTATGTGATTTATTTTGCACCCACTCATTTGGTAATTTTGAACCCACTAAATTTTTACTTAAATTCTTCTCAAAAGATATTGAAAATAAGTCTCACTTATATTTTCAAAAAATAGTTTGTATCCCCTAAATTAGGGTGTTGAGTTCTGTGTACACACGCATGAGTAATGTTTTACTATTGAAAAAGTGGGGATTAGAAAATTGGTTATATGTAATCTAATCAAATCAGTCAAGGAGACACAAGATGGGACATAAAATCACGAATATTTTGATTAATGGCATGCATAATTATGGGCAACACAAAAAGTGGCCGGATTGCTTATGATTATCTTGAAATTCAGTATTCAACATAATCCTTAATTGATGCTATATGTACTGTGTTGTGATCACAGTGCTAAGCAAACCCTTTTTTTTGTTAAATATCGATTCATGAATATCAAATGTAAAATTTACAAGGAATAGAGACTTATTTTCCTACAATTAAGTTGCTCAACTTATAATGATTCGGGAATCGGGATGATAGGCATTTGATTCCGTGGAGCGTTCAAGTTGGCACTCGAGTCATGAGCGTTGAAGAATTTCCCTCTAGATAAAGGTTTTCGTGATGTTTGTTCCTTTCCTCCTCCTGTTTTTCTCTCTTCCCTTTCTGAACTAATAATCTTTAATTAAATAATAAGTATTCTAATCCTATTTATGAATTATGTTCACCATATTTCATACAGACTAAAAAACATTAAACCTTATTGACTCCGTTTAAAAATTCAATAACTTTTTAATTTTATATCTATTTAATATCAATCATAATGTATGAAATATTATATTTAAGGTCAGAAGGAATGGTATAAATGATAGATGGATGAAGAAATGCAAATAAGTCATCATGAAAGCAAATAAGATAATTTCCTGTTTAAACGAATATTTGAACATGAGACATGAACATCATGTATGTGCCAAGAAATGAAAGTAGTTTAATATTTAAATGAAAAATCTGATTGTTACCCAGGTTGAGCAATCACTTCACTTATCATCAAGTTGCGTGTTTAATCTTTTTGGTCCATCTATGATTCATTCATGAGCGTTGTCAACGAAAAATATAATTGTGCGCGCGCGTATTCATAAAAATTGTTATTTTCAAAAGACTAATTAGTGCAATTTTTTCCTTAATAATTAACTATCATATATTCAAATTAGTGTAGTAAAATTTCCGTTTTTTGAATAATTTGTCGCAATGAAGCTCACATCGCAATGACTCAGCTATGTGCCGACTCAGCTATGACTCACATCGCAATGAACTCTCCCCCCAATCATCACCTGACACGTTCACTCTTTTTGTCAATAAAGCTCCAACTCAACACCACCGTCACCATCGTCCTCCCTCTTTCGTAGACTTACACGTTTCACCACCATTAATACAAGATCAAATTAATTTCTCTAAAAAATTAAAAAAAGAAATAGTTAGATTATATATTAATTTATAAATCAAATAGATTAATTTTAAACAAATAAATATATCAGTTACTTAACTTCATTAATCTTTTAAAAAAATCAATTCACTTTTAATGATCAAAGTACACATTAAAACTAGCTAGTTTTCACCAACAAACATTAATTCTAATAAAAGAGGTTTTAGCTGTGCCTATGCATCAACTGTGTCAAATCTAACTAAATGTTCTAGTTTCTCACAATAAGGTAAATGAAAGTTTGAATTATTGATGAAAGAGATGCTTACATTTAATACTCAATAATGTTTCAAATATGATTATTTTCAGTAAAAAAATACATATTATTGGTAAAAAGCTAGGTTTTTGCCAACAAGTATTAATAATAAAATAGGTTTAAGCTGCTTAAACATGAAATTTTGGGTTTAGATCTGTTTCATGAAAGGGAAAAAAAACCCTTTGGAGGGTTACATCCAATTATATCTTATAATATTTGAATTTAAGACAATCAAATAAACACACAATAAGAATAAGTCTTTTTCACCCAAAAAGTAGCTAGTTCAGCTGTTGATAACTATATTATTGATGAATTAATTAAACTTAAACGTAACAACTTATAGATTATTTCTCTAAGGCATGTACGTTACTGTAAGAAAATACTTGCAAGTCACGCGTGGGAGGCCAACTTCTAGCTAGATTTCCCAACAAATTACTCCAATTATATATTCTACTAACTCCAATAGCAACTTTGTTGTTGCTACTTTTTCTATCGAGCCCAAACCCAATTAGAACCCCATCCCCCCAAGTTATCTTAATATATATATATATATATAATGTATTATCTGGTCCGGGGTTGATTGTGAGATGGATGATTAACACTGTTACTATAAATTATTGTCACATATGTGGTCGTAGGGTGTGATATATTACGAACAAGAAGCAATTCCCTCACTTGCTTCCAAGTATGACACATGGTTGGTTGCACCATGGATTATTATTGATGGATTCAATTATTGTGTGAGCGCATGTATATATATAAATGGAGAAAAATATGAATAAAGAAGTAAACTCTTTAGGGTGAGTGTCAAATGTTAGTAAGGAAATACAAACACAAGATAAAGGAAGGTGTGCATATATGGGGTTAATACATTACTTATTCCTTTAAGTTTGCTCTCATTTATGTTTTGGTCTTTTAAGTTTAAAATTAGTGGTTTTCATCTCTTAAATATCATTTTATTCAAAGCATCGATCCCTCTAATCTAATAAAAATATAGATTGTTATATTTCTCGAGGAACCAAAATCATTGATTTTAAACAAAAGATAAAATGAATATAGGGAACAAATAATTGTAGTAACCCATATGTGTGTGTGTGTGTGTGAAAATGGATGCAATGGAGAGGGTAGAAAGGTGGAAGAAAGAATCTAATTAGGAGAATAAGTGAAAAGGGGAGGAGAATATTGTATGAAAGTGAATTTGAAGGAAAGGGGGGGGGACTTAGCTTTTAGAAGAATGATGATTTGAGCAAAAGGACAAGAAAATCTTTGTCAGAGCTATAGATGAAAATCATGAAAATATGGTTTGGTGAGGAATGATATATATCATAGCAAATGAGAGGGAAAGCATGTATCTAACAAACGCACCGACTATACATATATAAGAGTAAAAGCAAAGTCATCATGCTTATATAAACTTATAAATAAACAGTGGTGGGTCCACTAGAAATGTGTTGCGTTCGGAGAAGATTTCACACTGAGACATCATAGTTGCATTTAAAAGGAGTGAAAGAAAGTAGTCACACACACCCTCCTGCCTATATAGATATAGCTTCCATTTCGGAACGCAGTAAATAAATACTTTTATACAAGTCGAGGTAAATATGTGGAGGAGATTATCTCGTTTTGCTATTACTACAAAAAGTACTTTTTACGCCCTATTTCCAATTGGTGCCCTTTAGGGGGTGTATACGTGAGGGGAGTAGAAAGGTAGAGTCTACGGCGCCCTATACTATAAAAGGCGTTGTAGGTAACCTTACAGCGCCCTATCTTAAAATATAGGGCACGGTAACCTACGGCGCCCTATATTTCAGATAGGGCGCCGTAAGGTTTTTTTTAAAAAAAAATGTTATACACCGTGAGTATCAAAAAAGAAAGCAAGAAGAGCCGTCGGAGGGTGAGACCTTGAAGAATCAAACAAAAAAGCAAGAATCAAACAAGAAAGCAATCGAACGTTAAGAAAACAAGGAAGTAAGCAAAAGTAAAGTTGGGCCAAGAGCAAAGAGAAGAGGAGGCAGAGAGCGTCGGCCACTAATTCTCGCTAGAAGAAAGTTTCATCTTCAAGAATGCCGTCAGAACAAGGTAGATTGAGCCAGTCCGAATCTGCCGAAGCAGAGAAGCACAAGCAACTGGACAGAGAAATCAGGGAGATGGTGTCTGCCATCACTCACTGGGTCACGGATCTCCACAAATCATCCGAGGGCGCATAATCTTGAGGACGAGGGAGATGACGGCGTGAGGATCATCACCTTGGCTGGAAATAACACCGGCGCCACACTGCGAAGCGAACTGGAAGAAAAATCAGGGAAATCTCATAAGAGTGAAGAACCGGAGGAATTGAGCACTTATGTGAACAGCAATTTCCAGGCGATGAACAACTCAATGATGTAAATCTTGGATTTGCTAGCCATGATTTCGTAAAGCTCGACAATGTTTGGATGCTTCACCATGTTCATCACCGAGATTTCTCTCTTGATCTACTCCATCATTCCCATTTTTATCACCTTCTCTTTGGACACGACCTTCATTGCCACGCTCTTCCCCGTCTGTAGATTTCGAGCGTGATACACCTTTGCGGATGTTCCGTGACTCAGAAGCCGACCCAGCTCGTACTTTCCATGGAGCAAAGCCGAGTGAGAGTCTTTGCCTTGTTCAGCCATTTTTTTTACCAACGTCCAATAGAGGAAAAAAGTTCCATGACAAAGAGCTGGAAGGAAAACAAAAAAAAAGAGGTAAAATTCGAACAAGATATATATATTTACAGGAAAACTGAGACATGCGTCAGCTTCACCCGTCTTCAACGCGTTTCCGGTGGCAGTTCCGCCCGCCGATACAATACTCGGTGGCTGTGACGCCTATTTCAGTGTTCCTCAATGCATGACCTCTCATCTTTCTGCATTCCCAAAGGGAAACGACAAAGATGATAACTCAGCGATGCGGAGACCATATGCTCAAGCCTCCGCCTCTCTCTCTCTCTCAAGAAGACGACAGGAAGCAGAAAAGAAGATGAAGAAGAGGCACAAGTCGTGCATCGTCCTGACCTAAATTAAAAAAAAAAGAGGGTTTTAGGTGCCCTATCTTCAAAAAGATAGGGCGCCTAAAGTTCTTTATTAAAAAGGAAAAAAAGATTTGTGCGCAGGAATTAAGAGTTTCAGGCGTCTTATCTCTAATATAGGGTGTCTAAAGATGCTTTTAGGCGGCCTATCTTTAAGATAGGGCGCCTAAAGTCCCTTATTAAAAAAAGAGAAGAAGACTTGTGTCATAGAAACTGAGGGCTTTAGACGTCCTATCTCTAATATAGGGCGCCTAAAGTCCCTTTACGCACCCTACCACAGGATAGGGCGCCTAAAGGGTTTTTTATAATTTTAAAAATGCCACTGCTTTCATTTTTTACTCCCTTTTTGAATAAAAGGATGTGAATTTCAGTAGTAAAAACTATACTCTGTAGTAGTGTGCGGAAAAACACTGTTGAACATACTTTTAGGGAGTAAATAAGCTTTTTCGAACAAACACATAGATATATCACACAAACACATGCTTATGCTCTATCTCTATACAACAAGAACAAGAATGGTACCCACAGTCCATTATGATGTTGGAATGTAAAAGGGTGAGGTGTGGTGGGGGATGAAGAAAAACAGTTGGTAGGTTTTGCAGTTAATTACATATGTAAAGCGCGTGCCTCCTTGTGCCTCCACCTTATGGCAACATCCCGGCCCCATTTTACCTCGCTTTTCCCTGTCACCCCCCTTTCTTTCCTCCAACCAAAAAAAACCACTAACTCCCTCCTCCTACCTTTATATTCGTTTTTCTCTTTAATAAAACTGAAACACATTAACCCAAAACAGCATTACAATAGCAATATAATTTACCCTCCTACTGTAGTCACCTCTTCTTGATAAGTGGTAGGTGGATAATCAAGAATACAAAAATTTCCT
>JANTPZ010003219.1:0-18829 GCA_025593235.1 Vachellia pachyceras
ATGGAAACTAGTAATTATATATGTTTCTGGTCATGTACGTTTCCTTTTCTTTTCAGGAACACCATATTTCTTCTTGTTTTTGTCGTTTTGAGTTTTGAGTTTTGATTCTATGGATGGTGACCCATTTTCTAATACGAAACTTTATTAGTGAGATGGGTTTAGTAATGAATCGTGTTTTGTTCATGATGGGTGATACCTTGGCGCTTGGTGGGTAGAATAATTCAGACTTCAGAGCAATTACGAGGAACATTTAATTAGTCTTCTGGATTATTTCGTAATATTTCATTTCATTCTTTTGGAAGCCAATTAAGCGCATAATTTTTTTTTATGCATGGGAATATTACTAAATAAACCGAGCACTCAACCATTTATACAATTTGCGCTGGTTAATTGGTAATCTCATCCATGGCCCCAGAAAGGGAAACTTGGCTCAATCTAGTTCGTATATAAGCTTTCCGCTAATGTCAATAGTCGTATAGCCCAAATTTCTGCCTTTTGAGTGCAAGATAGGTTTCAGGTTTTTATGATTATTTTATTCGCTAAACAAAATTAAACTGACTTCTGCTTGGGCATTTGCTTCGTTGATCATCCAAAAAAGAAAGTTATAATCTGACTTGCAAAATCATTAACGTTAAGTATTAGCTTATTTGTTTAGATTAATGGTAAAATCTATTTTTTCAATGTGATTTACAAACTATTAAATACATGAAAGAAATTTTATATCAACTTGTGTGAAGTAATTTTTATAACATAATGGCTGCGTTTGGTATTCCGTTAGGAATGCCGTTTTGGCTCCCAAAATCCATTCTTATGCAAGCTGAGACAAAATTCCTTTCACATAAAGTACCTCGGAATCTGTGTCCGTTTTCTCAACGGGTTTCCAAACGAAGCCAATGACAAATAGGTTCTAGCACTGCCAGCTATAGTGGAAAAGATGCATGTACTAACTTTTTAAAGCTTTATTAATAGCTTCGTTTGGTTTCCTGTTGGAAACCTCGTTCTGACTCCCAAAACCCATTCTCACGCAAGCCGAGACAAAATTCCTCTCACATAAAGTACATCAGAATCTGTGTCCGTTTTCCCAACGGATTTCCAAACGAAGCCAATATCATTTTGCCTTTCATAAAATAAGAAAAGAAAAGATGCATGTATTATGTTTTTTAAGTGATTTTAAGTTATATCAATTAAGTATATGAAGAGTTTAGTGTTGATTTATGTTAAAGTGATTTTTTTAATTGATTCTGAATGTTTGACAAATAATAAAAAACACTTTTGGCTTGTAAAACCATGGTTTTGATTTGGGGTAGACAAACAAGAGAAAATTTTGCAAAATGGTTTTTAACTCAAAACGATGGTCTTTAAAAAGCTACTTTTTTTCCATTTTTTCTTCTATTTTTTTAATGTTATATATGCTTTGTCAAAAATATTCTTCTCATGTCCTCTAATAATAAATTAGGTTATGTTCTTCAGATAATTATCTCACTAGCTTGTGTCTTGTTTGGTAATTTGCATATGAAAAGTGATTATGATAACCACTATTCAAATACTTTCAATTTATTAAAATCTATTTTGCACAAAATATATTTTCTAAAATTACTTTTATCACTTTTTCTTAAAAACTATTCTCTAAAAGCTAATCCGGACATATCCTTAGATGATTTGTTTGTTAAACTTTTGTTATGTAATGCGAAATTTATTTTCATAAAAAATCAAAAGACAAGAGTATATATTCATTTGAACCCTACCAATAAAATTGATTTGCTTTTACTCCATAAAATTGACTTTTTGCACTAGAGACTCGGTCCGAATAAAGTGCAAGTTTTCAAGTAAGGTCCTTCTTTCGGCATTCCCTAACTATTCGGACCACGTTATGAACTTAACTCGTAAACTTCCAAAGTAACTCTCATAATACAGTGAGAGGCTTAAACCCAACGGATCACGTTAAGTTTCTTTTGATACACAAGATCCTTCATAGAAGGTAAGTATAAAGTATAATGAAGTCTCATGAAAGACTAAAAATAATCATATTGAAAGATTAATCTTTCAAAAAGATGAGAGAGTTTAGAAGTAACTCATGATAGAAACATAGAGAGAATATGGTACACCAATTTCTGATGATCTCTTGTGACTCTGGGAGCATCTTTATATAGGCAAACCAACTTACAAGACGATAATACAATACAATCTACTAGCAAAAGTAAAAGCAGAAGGTAAAAAATCAATTGACAACCTCTTTTTCCTATTGTCATTTCGTATCTTTTTTTCACATAAAATGTTTGGCAAGCCCAATTGGAGTTTGTAAGCTGGATTAAGCCTTAGACCATGAGGCAAGCAAAATTGGACTTTGTAGGCTCAATTAAGCCTTAGGCCATGGGGAGGCACATTCTTGTTTAGTTAAAATGAGATCATCTGGATCCATTAACTCATTATAAAAAGCACATCAATATTGAAGTTGGATTGACCTACCTGTGTAGTCAGAACTAAAGGGCTTGCTTGACATGTTCCAGTATTCGCAGGGATAGGCCCCAGTGGATCATGAGTTAGGTGCCATGCACTTTGATCGTGGGTGAGCCTAACCCATTTCTTAAAATTTATGTATCAAAAAAAATAAAGAGCATATGTTACACCTAATTCTAATAATCCTTTATGACTCCGGGAGCATCCTTGTACAGGCAAACCAAACACTATGAGTGAAAACCCAGAAGAACATGTCCATCTTAATTCTACTTTATCCATAGATAGAATCCTTTCTTCTCTTCTTTGTATCCTTTCCAATAAGATTGAACACCTTATTGAATTTACCCACATACCCGATGACGCTCGTATCCATCCCACTAAACTTCATCTTACGAGTCCTTAATCTCTTTACCATCATCAACGCTCCACTGTTAGTTACATCCATAACCTTGTTCCCAGATATACTTAGTTCAAAGTTCCCATCTTGATCATTGCGGTCTTCCTACTACTTCTCAAGAACGAAAAGATTAGAGGAAAAAAGAGGTTGGTGATTGATTATAAACTTCTTAACATGCTTTTACATTATGACAAATTACCTCCTCAAAAAATGAACACTCTTACCTTCATATTATTTGCTGCAAAGATTTTTTAAAGTTTGATCTTAAAGCAGGTTTTTAGCAAATTGGGATTATCTCATAATTATTTCTAATGAATTCGTATTGGTTTGGTTTCCTATATCTTTTTTAATCATAAAGGTCTTATATTTAACATTCAATTCAAGCCGTTCGCCTTATCTAATAATTACGTCAAAAGCGCGCATGAACTAGATTCCCATTGGACGTGAGAGATCGATTGACACGACCTTCAGGGGTAGTATTGTGTTGAGTCTTAAGATGACCAAATCCAAGATGTGAAATGAGATTTCTTTTGAAACAATAAATAAAGCGACGAATATTCAAAGACTGCGGTGACTTCACACCTTCATTGCCGTCCGTTCCTTCGGTCTCTCCCTGCCTCACTCCCCCTACTTCCTATATACGCTTAAATCTATAATCCTGATTTTCAATTTCCACTCGCCCAGGAAAATCGGGCAATCTAAATTCATCTTCCCCTTTTATTACTGCCGGAATTTATCTCTAAATTGTCCGCCAAGTCTTAATCTCGGTCTTTCTTGTGTGGCAGCTGATTTTGATCCTTCAATGGGAACTCCCGAATTCCCAGATCTTGGGAAGCATTGCGCCGTTGATGATTGCAAGTTGATTGATTTCTTGCCCTTCACATGCGATCGTTGCAATCAGGTTTGCTCTTCTTGTTTCTCACACTTATTGTTATTATTTAAAATTTGTACTCAGATTTCCTTATTGTTTGTGTCATTGTACTGTATGCAGCTGCATTGTTGTTTGGTTTTCATATATTTTCCAGCTTCTGAGTTGGTTTGTTTCTGATTCTCTGTTCGAATTAAGTTACATTTGGTTGAAACTTAAGATATATAGCAGCGGTGAGATTGTTCCCTTTTCCACCAAAATAAAACACAAGGTGAACAGAATGGGGTAGCTATTAAGATGGAATTTTTTTTATTTATTTAATTGTGTTTGTAGGTTATGTGATTATCTTCGTATCATTTTGATGCCTTGTTACCAAAGGGAACGCAGTCAAATTGGTTTTTAGAAACTTCCATATCGATTGGAGCTTATTTTTTGGAAAATATAGAAGTGAAAGAAAAAAGCTGACTTGATCTTTCCCACTTGTAACGGAGTTGATTGTCTAACAGGATCTCATTCTTACTGACTTTGATATTGTGTTCGTCCTTAATGGGAACGTTTTGACTTCATCATAGCTACTTGTGCAGTGCGACTGTATCCCTCCTAAATGGACAGATGCTACTTTGCCCATTAAAGTTCTAACCCTTTTTTGCTTTCCCTTGCATATCAACTGGCATATGTCTTCCTACAGCCAAGTACTTGGCAATAAAATTTACCGCTTTCAACATTTATATTTGTCAGAGATGAGTGTTGCTGCGTCCTTTATATCTGGTCTAGTTTTTCTATGATAAAGGAAATTTCTGGGGATAATTTCTGCTGTCTATTCATGCGCACTGGGAGTAGGTGAAAAGTGAAGATTGAAGCTGAAGTTCAACTCACACTTCTCCCTGTGTGCCCATCTAGTTTGTCTTGTAGACTTAAACAGTTACATATCTTTCTTATTGAAGAAAGGGCAAGGATGTATTATGAAGAAGTTATTTTCCCCCATAGTTTTTTCTCTACCAGTCAGTCTGTCACATGATTTTAGGTCATAAATAAGGCTAAACATTGCCTTGGGGTTGCTTACTTGCTTATCCTGTTGGTTATGTTTGTGTATTTTGGTGGTTGAATCACAATGTGAACTAACACTAATTTGGGGTTGGATGGAAGTCTTGCATTATTTATTTGGCTGGTTGTCCATCTATTGCCCTTGCTGGAAACAAACTGAATCTTTTTAATATACATGAACGAACTGCAGTGATGCTCCTTTTAGGTTGAGCCCCTGCAGCCAAGTGCTGTCAGCTAGTTGTGTTCCTGATGATGAATAAACCATATGATTACAATGTTTGGATGTCCTGAGAGAGTTTTGATATTTGGTTTTATAATACGGGAAATTCTTCTTGGGGTGTTTGGGAAAGTGCCATAATCACTTCTGAAGGGTGTTTTAGTTTGTTTTGTCTCCTGAGAAGCAATTTTTCTTCTCAACTAAGTAACTTGTTTTATTTTAAGAACTGATCATGCATGTTACCTTCCGGGGATGTGCTAGTGCGTGCTGTGTTTTTGTTTTTTTTGGGGGATAAATGCACTGTGTATGTTTTATTGTTTCGCATCTTAGTTGTGTGTGGTCACCAATCCTCCTTTTCTTTCATGTTTAAATTTTTTTGTTTCAGTTAACTATATGTCTATATCTGCCAAAATCTCTTGTAGGTGTACTGCTTGGAGCACAGAGGGTATGTTAAACATCAGTGTCAGAAAGCGGACAGGCTGGATGTCACTGTTGTCATATGTCCACTTTGTGCAAAAGGAGTGCGCCTAATTCCTGATGAAGATCCAAACATAACTTGGGAGAATCATGTCAACACTGAATGTGACCCATCAAATTATGAGAGAGCCATGAAGAAGAAAAAATGCCCCGCCCCTGGATGCAGAGAGGTCTTGGTGTTCTCAAACACAATCAAATGCAGGGAATGCCTGGTAGATCATTGTCTAAAGCATCGTTTTGGCCCTGATCACAAGTGTCCTGGACCCAAAACTTTGGAAACAAGCTTTTCATTTATGAATATCTTAAGCAGAAGTAGAAAAGAAGAGTCAAAGCCAAATCCGTCTCCACCTGCATCCTCATCAAAATGGGCGTCAAGCTTTCACAATGTGGCGTCAAATATTTGAGCTTCAGCTGAAGCTAGGATGTCAAGATTGGGTAATGAAATCAGCCAAGCTTGGCAAACAGCAAAGGATGGGATGGGACAGAGCGGTGGCCGGGGTGATGAAAATGGGCAAGTGGAGATGGAGCAATGCCCTCAGTGTAATGCAAAGTTTTCCTCAGTCACTTCTTTGGTCGATCATGTGCAGAAAGTTCATGAAAGGAGCAGCAACCGATCCCGGGGTGTGGCGAAGGTGACCATCGATGTCTGTCCCAAATGCAGCAGAGGATTTCGAGATCCTGTGGCTCTTGTGGAGCATGTTGAGAAGGATCACGGTGGTAGTTCAAGAGCCTAGGCTTGGTTCAACAGGATGAAGTTTGATTATTATACTTCACTTTTCTAGAGTATAATATCAGTCTGGGCCCCCCTTTTAAAGCAAAAGGGATGTCCACATGAATTTGAAGAGGTTTTAACATCATTTTGTGGTTGAATAATCGCAGCGTGATTCGTTTCTTTTGGCTGAATTTTTTTTTTTTTTGTATTTATTCGTTGGGTTCTTCCTTCATGGTACAAATTAAACTGATTGTATTCTTACTCCACCATTGTCCAAAAAAATGTTACTTGGCCGGCTTAAAAAGGTTATATATATATTTTTTTTTTGCCATGAAAAAAGGTTATATATTTAATTGTTTTGAATATGTTATCCCCGCGAAGATTGCTTATTTTCCATCGTTTTGGGAGCCTAGTTCATTTGACGTATAAGCTATAGTAATAAGCATATGCGAATTAGAGCGGCTGGCAAGAAAAGGGTACAAATCAGAGGTAACATTATAAAATAAGGCATTGATAATGCTCGATGTTAATGGTTGATGCTGTTTTTTATATAAAAAATTATATTTAAAAAATATAGACACGTGTTTTGATTTGCTGATAAAAAATTTAAAATTTTAATGTATGATCTAAACTGACATGATCAGGTCAAAAAAAAAAACTGACATGATAAGTACCCTTATATTTAAAATTAACACAGAATTTATTTTAAAAACTCTAAAACCCTTTTTCATTGATATGTGCATATATATATATAACAAACCCATTTAAGCCTCGTTCCACTCTGACCAATTCTATTGTGGTGTTCGTTATTGAAGTCCCATTTGTGGCCTCTTCTCACAACTCTATTTCGTTCTTTTCGCACCATCAGCGATCGGTATAGTGATCTCTGTCTTATACGTTACATACTTTCAGGTAAGCAATGTATCACGAACGCAATCGTGCTATTTTTATTTGCATTTCCGTGATCCAATGGGATCTCTTGACTCATTGAATTTCTGCGCTTTATTTTAACGCGAGGCCGTTGATTTGATTGCCTGCTTTCCAATGAACAAATGTTTCGTTACGTCGAAAGAATCAGAAAAAATAAAAATCAGTATCCTAGATATAGTTCGAATCTTATTATTGCTTTGTCCTGACAGGGTTAATCTCTATTATTAGTATGGATTTAACTATGGATGATGGATTATATTGAATTGCTCTCGAAAAAAGTTCCTCGTGAATAACACACAATCATAGGGTCTGAAATGTATAAACCTAAATAAACCTGGAGTCTTAGATGTGAGTAAATTGTTATTTAACGAAGATTTAAGGTGTTTCAGAATTGTTTTGCAGTAGTGTTTTCTTTATTGTTGTGATTCTTTACTCCAGCGAACTTTAGGTCGGAATATGCTTCAGGTAATCCGTAACTTAGATGAGTGCTTTCTAATCGTTTTGAAAATATTTTGAAATGTTTGTTTTTAACATTACCGAGTATCAGTTACCCCCAACTATATGCAAAAACCATGGTGAATGATGGAGATGATGAAGCATATCATATATTTTTCTGCTCACCAATGGAAGTTTTAAAAAAATCCAATGTGGTGTTTACCAATTTCTTCATTGATCTGTTCCTGATGGTTCGATCTAAACGCCTCTTCTGATTTGCCAGTTTTTGGAATTTTTTTTGGAGTTTATAGACTTTAACGCCTGTGTCTTCTCCACCATTTAGATTTTCGTTCAGGGAGGTTTCTCATCTGGCTCGTTCATATCTTTTGAGATTTTATTTGTCTGTATTAATTTCCTTCTCTCTCAAGCAGGGTGCAATTTGAACATGTCAGGCAAGTATATCATTCCTGCTATATTAGCATCATTTGGAGTTGCATGGCTCTGTGACGCATCTATTTCTGAATCAAAGATATTTGGAGGTTAGTTTCGTTTTGCTTTTCGGAATTGTTAATTCTGCTTTGAATGCTGTTAGAGCAGTGTGTGAAGGGGTAACTGCTAATCTTTTCCTTCAGGCACTACCCCTAAAACAGTATCAAGTAAGGAATGGTTTGACGAGACTGACAAAAATTTCCAGGCATGGCCTCGCACAGCTGGTCCCCCGGTGGTTATGAATCCCATCTCTCGCCAAAATTTCATCGTCAAGCACCGCTCTGATTCTTGAAGGTTTTGTTTTTTTTATTGGTTGATTTAATCGGCGAGATTCTTGCAGCACGGTTTTTGATCTGTTTTTGCCAATTTGAATTTTTGTATCTCAAGAATAAACGTTGTTGGATAATAAAGCAATCGGGGATCGATCGATTGACACATTTTTCTTGGGATTAAAGTTTTAAGCGAATACAATTTTATTTATTATAATTTGCTTTAGATCATTTTCAAACTCGGTACACGATTCTCAATACGTTTCCCATGCCGTTCGAATCAGTGAGAGTAACTTTTTCTTAAAATGATTCTTCTAAAATAAAGTTAGAATAAAAGTTAAATAATGGAATGTGATTAATTTTTGAATTAAAAGTAATAGAAGTGAATTTTGTGAAATTGAAACTTATCTGAATAAGCATTTTATAAAGTAAGTTTAAATGTAAAATGAATTAAAAAGAAATGAAACTTACTTGGTTTAGATGCAATAACATAATGATCATGGGCGGACCTGGGTGGAGTTCACTGGATTCAGTCGTATCCCCTGATTTACAGAAAATTAGGTATATGTTAGTACTATGTGATTTTTTTGCACTCACTCATTTACTAATTTTGAACCCACTAAATTTTTACTCAAATTATTCTCAAAAGATATTAAGAATAAATCCCACTTTTTTTAAGAAATAATTTGCACCTCTAAATCAGGATCTTGAGTCAGTACTCACGATGATTTACAGAAAGTTTATACCACAAACTTTTGAAGCAAACTTTGTCAATGGTGTTATAAAATTGAAGGTAAATGTGAACAATATAATAGAATAAAGTGGGAGCCCTCATTTCATTAGATTTTTCATATACCTCTAACTTTGTTCTTTTTTTTTTTGTGATAACTTTGTTCTATTTATAGGTATTGAACCTTACCTAGCTTTGGCAAAAAAAAAAAAAACCTTACCTGGCATTTCCTCAATTTTTTCTATACCTTACTTTTTAATTTCTTTTCTTCAACTTTTATAATGATTAAATTATTGCTTTTTATTTTTTGAAATTTTATAATAAATAAATTATTGGGTATTTTGCAGTAAATTTTTGGAAAATTTATTGGGATGTCCCAAATAAGGAACTTATTTAATGAATGGTCCTAATTTTGAAACTATTTATTAAAAGGTCCCATTGACAACACGAGATCCTATACATTAACAACATCATGCGCTGTATTGACAACACCTCATGTTGTCAATGTGACCTTTTAATAAATATTTTTCAAAATTTTGATAATTCATTAAATTTGTTTTTTATTTGTGATCTTTTAATAAATTTCCCTAAATTTTTCATCTTTTCATGAAAAGTGAAGGTGGCTCCGATCCTCATTCTCTCCCTTTCACACTCATTCTCTTCTGTCTCCATGGTAGCTCAAGATAGCTTTCGCCGTGATGCGACTTCTGACCAATTAGCTCATCAAGCATTACGCCGGTCCAAACAATGCGAGCTTGTTTAGCTAAGCATTATGAACGTGAATAATGTTATGTTTGGTGTGATGGAATTAGGAGATGGAATTGAAAATGGAATGCATTTTTCATGTTTGGTATGATGGAATTGAGGGGTGAAATTAGAAATGGAAATGAAATTCAAAATGGGTAGAATTCCATGATGTAACCCATTGAATTATATTCAATTTCATGGAATTGATTTTTTGACGCCTCATTTTTTTCTATATTTATATACATTTCCATTTTCATTTATATTCTCATTTCCATCTCCATTTCCACCAAAATCATTTCCAGCGTACCAAACAAGCTACTTTTCAGAGGCCCAAAATCATCGTAGAAATTAGTCCCGGTTCAATAGCTTGCTACTTGGAAACCTTGGGGTTGGCTCAGTGGTATCGGGTTGATTCAAGCTTAACCAAAGTTAGGGGTTCAAATCCTGCCTTAGGCATGTAACTCTTTAATAACCAAGGCTAACTGTCCCATCCATCGAGATGCCGGGAAATCAGCGAATAGGATTGATTAGTCATTACTTTCGGTGGTGCATACCCATGGTTTATAAAAAAAAAAAAAAAAGCTTGCTACTTGGACTGATTTTGAATAAAATTGCTTCTCTTAACATGGCCATTAGAATTGAACTGAGACGTTGAAGGGAAAGAGAGCGAGTCGTATCAAGATGCTCGAGAAAACATTAGCTCTCTGGAAAATAGGTAACTTGTTTTCTTTGCCCAAAAAAATAGTGGCACCGTGAACTATCAGGTTTAGGGGTGGAAACGAGTTGGGTTATACCATTTTTGTGTTATCATGATATGTTTTTGGCGTGTGACTTATTATAAGTCTTTTTCAATGCTTGAATCTGGCCTGAAACCTGTTCAGTAAAGTGCAAAGAACAAACATAAATGATGTTTGAAGATGGATCACAAAGCAAATAATATTGGCTATGTTTGGTTAGCCCATTTTAGCAACTAAAAGTCATTCCTACGCTTGCTAAGACAAAATTCCTCTCACATATTTACCTCGAAATCTGTGTCCGTTTTTTCAACGGGCTATCCAAACACACCCAATGTCGAAGTATATTCCCATCTGAATCTACGTTGAAGATCAGTTTTACTCCCCTTCCCGGTCAACAAATCCAAAACATTCTTCTTCAATGCTTCTAAAGCCATTTAAATAAGGGCAAAAACATCTAAATACAACTTCCAATTGTTTAAATAATCTCATCGTAACCTATATATATAAGTACACACGTCCAAGGACAAGATTCAAAAGCCTAAGCATTTACCAAAATTTCGATCAGCACCTTCATTTTCATCTAAAAACTAAAGCAACTC
The DNA here is from genome assembly GCA_025593235.1 of Vachellia pachyceras. NCBI lineage: Eukaryota > Viridiplantae > Streptophyta > Magnoliopsida > Fabales > Fabaceae > Vachellia > Vachellia pachyceras. The sequence continues at coordinate 11,109 of JANTPZ010003219.1, forward strand.
CTCCTTTGATGCTTTATGATCTTTAAACTTGAGTCATCCTTAAACCATTAATCAACAACCTCAAATCAGTTTCTCAACTCCCAAACATACTCTAATAATTTAGATCACGCGTTCGAGAACTTGTGTATGCACGGTATACGGGTTTTAACTTTTACAAATAGTTTAAAATAAGTTAATTTAAATATTCAAGAAGAAAAAAGTTAATAAGCATAGAGTCAATGGGTTCTTCTTCACACAAGCACTTGTTTAGAAAACCATAATCACTTAAAAAAGTATTTTTATATAAATTAAGATTTAACTTCTTTTTATATTACCTGAAATTTTTTTAGAATCACGTAAAAATTAATATAAATATTCATGAAATATGTAGATTGACTCGCCCATTAAAAATATTGGGAGAAATTATTTTGAGAATATAAGGAAACAAATTTAATTATCTATAAGTTAGCACAATTGAGGAGAAAATAATTTATTTAAAGATACGTTGTTTCGCTAATCTTAATATAAGAATTAATTGATTATAAAAGAAGATATTAAGAAAGTTAAATATTTATCTAAAAATATTTATATTTATAATTTTTCTCCAACTTAATTAACTTAACCTATATACTAATATATAATTTAATTATATGTACATATAAATATTTTTAAACAGTAATTTTAACTCTCGGTTAGCTGATTTTATATTAACTCTTATATGAAGAAATGAAGTACAAAGAAGTAAAGAAAGAAGATAATTTATTTAATTTGAATTTGCGACCAAATATTACATAAAGACAGAAAAAAATCCACGGTCCCTCAAATCCCCAATTTGGGAGGGGGTTAAAGCTCCAAACTTTTCTGAACCGGAGCAAGTTTCATTCCACTCCAACCAAGACGAGGTAAATGTCTTGTAGTCGCCGTCATCCTTCACTCCCTCTTCATCCCTCGTACAGTCTCGTAGTCGTTGGCTCTGTAACAGTATTAGAAAAGCTGAAATTTTGCTCAGTTCCAGTCTCAATCTGACAACTTCACTACCACTGTCTTCTGTCACCTAGGTCTTCAATCCGTGTAAGCGTGCTCTATGTTAGGCTCTGATACCACTTGTTAGTTCGTGGCTTTGGTGTCTTGTATCAGTTCATGACTTTTGAATTGTCTTCGGGTATTATTTTAATTGGTCCAATATGCGCTGCTTGTTTCCGATTATAATGCACCATTTTTTTAATGTCAAGGAAATTTCATTCAAAAGAGATCAAACAGTACACTGAATGTAAAGGACTATTTTTAGTTTAATGGTCATTGAAATTATTTCGATATTACTTGTTGCTTTCTTGGATATTGCAAATCATGCCTTGTAAAATTACATTTTCTTTATGTGGAGTTTCAGTGCACTGGACTAGCCTTCATCTGCTACTTTGCTTTATTGACATATAGACTATTGATGCAGCAATGTCTGCAACCAAGACTCGAGTTAGTAGCTTTTCTCGCAATGTTCCTAATATAGCATCTTCTCAGAATCCTGGACTTAAGCATGGTCCTAATGGAACAACTTTCGTATCATCTGGGATTCCAGATTTAGACAGTAATTTCCTCTCTTTCTTGCCTTCCTCAAGTCATCGAGAGTGCATGAATCAGTTAAATTTCTTTATGTGATTCATGTGTAGTCTCTGCTCATGGAACTTTTTTCCCCTTTTCTGAATTAGAAATTTTGGGTGGTGGCTTTTCTCTGGGCAGCCTTGTCATGGTGATGGAAGATGCTGAAGCACCTCACCATATGCTTCTATTGAGAAATTTTATGTCACAGGGACTTGTCCACAAGCAACCACTCCTGTATGCGAGTCCATCTAGAGACCCAAGAGGATTTCTGGGTACTTTGCCTAATCCACGGTCATTTGAAGATGAAAAGTCTCGTGAACATGATCCTAATCACGTAACTTACTTTGTTCATTGCATTCTGTTATGTATTTATTGTTTTTATGTTATGCTTAATGTTGTGTGTGTAATTTCAGGATAAGGATTTGAGAATTGCTTGGCAATACAAGAAGTATTTTGGCGAGCCTCAGCTAAATATCAGCTCTAGCAATGGTAAGCTTGTTTGATCTTAAATAATCTCTAGTGTTATCTCCTGGGTGTTTCTAATTTTTTTCGTCTCAATCAAACAGTACAAACATATCTAGCATCCTTAGTTACTATGCTCGTAGGGAGCTTCATGTATAATATACTTATCTTGTCCTAAAAGTAAGAATTTTTACCTTTATCATGGATTTCTAACCATTGAATTATGCTTATAAAATTGCAGAAAGTCAAGTTTTTTTGTTATTGTTTTTGGGACTCAGCTTATTTTCTCTGGTAGTTGCGGATGATGTTACTGTCATTTAAACAAAACAAGTTACATACGGTGGCATGTTCTTTGAGAATGAAACTTTTCTAATTTATGATACAGTTGTCATAAATTTTCTCATTGTACAATAAAGTGACCATTGTCTCTGAGAATGTTAAAAGCAGAGCTGAATCCTCTGTTAGTGTGTTAAAAAAATTAGAGGAGAAAGAAACTGCCAATATATAAAGTGCAGCCTCATATGTGCAGATGAGTCACCAACCCAACTCATTACAAATATTAAGAATGTACAGTTCACATCTACAATGCAGGTGTCAGACATGATTATTGTAATGACTTCGATTTGCGGAAGCCTCTGGAAAGGCAATTTTTCAATAGCGCCCATGTACATTGTGTCAGTATCAAAGATTTGACGAATCTTACTCTCCTTCAAGACCAATGTGCAACGTTCTTAGCTCAATTCTCAAGGTGTTTTGATGGTTGATGAACTCCTTCTCTAATTCAGTCCATTTAACATGTTTGATGTTAGAAATTTGTTCAACTATTCATCCATGTCATTGTTTGGAAACACTGTAGGAACAAAAACAATGAGGCCTTTTGTTTTATTGTAAGTAAAAACAGTGAGGCTTCTGTGTATGACCAGGAATTTGGGGTTCGAAATTTTGTTTATTCGTGCAAAATAGCCAAGTTGTGTCAATCATTTTGAGCCCAAATTTCTGCTTTTAACTGCATCAACCTGTTAGAGTAAATTGATAGTGTAGCATTGCACTTCTGTTGATGTGATCTACCTTAGTGCTGATCCTGGACATTCTCAAGTCCTAGTTTTTTATAAAGATTGCAGCAAGGGATTTCTGAGATTTTGATGAATTTATTCATTCATAACTAATAAACTGTAAGTCTATTTCGAATTTACTGACGTCATATGTTGACAATCAGAAATGAAAGTAACATTTCCCCAGCTGGCCGGATTGCCATTCAGTCATTGTGTTCTCCACAATGTAAATATTCAAACATGGTGAGTAACTATGTTATTATCTCTACGGTTTAAATGTTTTGCTTTTGTGTATCATTACCTTATTTATGCTTCTATATTTTGCATTGCCAATGTAACAATTATTATTACAGGAGTGGCAGATGCTTTCCTTTATTAGGTCTCTGAAAAGCATGGCCCGATCTTCAAATGTCGTCATTGTTGTAACATTTCCACCGTCACTTCCTTCCCCATCTTGCTCAAAACGATTGCAACATATGGCAGACACCTTGCTATCTGTTAGGGCTATTCCAGGTTCCAATCATTTATGACGTTTAGTATTATGTTGTTTTATGTTTGGACTTTACTGCCGTTGGATCATTTTCATGATTTGTGCATGATTATGTCATCAATTATGGTGAATCTTGAGATGTTTCAGTGTGTTAGAGCTTTGAAGCTTTCAATAACCCAGGCCTTTACAAGTTGTCTTAAAAGCGTTGTTATATTGTGATAGGACCCGGGCAGTTGAATATATGAACTGGACAAAATATGATTAATATTGAATAAAAGTTCCTCCTCTTGATGGAGACGAAGGAAGTTACAAACCGAATGTTCAAGGGCACCTAGCTTTCGAGTGGCTAGCACTCTCCTCACCTTCACTCTTTATTCAAAATGATCCATGCCCTGTCCTAACAGCCCAACAACTAAATAAACAAAATACATTGGTCAACCTAGGACCCAAAACAGCTCAGTACAAATTACAGGTCTAAATAACATTAAAGTAAAACAGGTCTGCCCCTAAACACCAAAAGGGTAAGTAGTTGGGAGTCAACTTCTGTACCACCATAATGCATCCTTTTTCCTTAACCATGTGTCAGCTAGGTCTTCTCCCTTCTCTTGTAGATGTGTTTCACAAGATGGGTTCTATCATATTGTTTCAGATGATGACAAGGAAATGGCAAAACTCCTTACTGGTTACCAGGACATGGTTGGGCTTTTAAGTATACACAAAGTTGCACGCATGAATACACAGGTCAATTTATTTAATCCTCATTTTCCTATGTCTAAATTGCATCTGTCTGTTTAGTTTATTTACTCTTTCTATGTTCATGCCTGTGGCACACACTATCGTTTGCTGCCTCAGCATTTAGCTTCTAATGGTGTGCATAGTACTTTTGTGAATCATACTTGTTTCCGCATTGGCTTCTTAAGTTTATGCAGTAGTGACCTGGCTAATTTATTCCATTATTGGTTTTTATTTTTTGGTATTGGAGAAGTGATTATTTTTGGATCTGCATTTCCACACAGCAAACGCTTTGGAAATGGTTAATTTTAGGTAGAGGATAACTAAAGTTCTAATTAAAAAATTGATACATGAACTTTAGAATGTAACCATAGCTCTGAATTTTAATCGAAACTGATAATGAACTCCAACTAAACTTGACTGCTAGAGACTCCTTTATTGCATCAAAGTTGTCATGTATAGTGCGCTGGATTGAGAACAAAATTTTAGTTAAAGATCGTGTGGCTTCTGGCAGCTAATTTGGACTGGTACTTTCGAAAGCATTTTGAGGTATATTTTGATGTTTTTTAACAAGCATCTACCATGTAATATTATCGACTAAAACTAATTAGAGCATTGTTAAGCACCTAATGCCGGGTAGTAGTTGTGCAGAGATCACATACTAATAATGGAATTAGATCTTAATTGAGGGAGTTAAAATTCAAATCCCCCCTTTTTCTCCATTTCATTCCCTTCTATCTGTACAAGCTTCATTTTGACCTAATTTCAAATTTCAGGTTCCTCTGATTCTTGAAGCCACTACATTCTCAATAAAATTGCAAAAACGAAGGTTTTTGGTTTTGGAATGTCTAAATCAAGCTCCTGTTGATGGTTCCAGTGGGAATTCATATGGCACATCTGGTGGTTGTTCTGGGTCAACTAAAGCTGGACCACTGGATTTTTAGATGGCATCTCTTTTTAGCTTATTCATGTCTGCAAGAGTATGTTTGCAAGTAGTTGTGAAGCACCGATATCTACAAATTGAAGTCTTATTTTATCCTATTCTTGTGTACCGGCGATAGATATCTTATAACAATTCGTTTAAAATTCAGGAAATTAACTTGATCCTTTAACATATAAATAGGTATTTTTGGTTCTTATATCTTTAAAATTTGTGATTTGATATTTTTTGTCACATTATAAGTTAGGTGGGTTGGGTTTCAAAGGATCATCATGATCAGTGTACGTCTGCTTACAAATACAAAAGTATTTATATACTGTCTACCGACAAAGTCATTATATCATATATGAATTGATAAATTTGTGAGTTCTGAGATGAATGTTTGTAAAAAACATGCTTCAACCATTTGATTTTAATATTAAAATGAAAAATGACTTCTAAATTTTTATTCATGATATGTTAATATTTTTAGTAAGTTTTTTTTAAAGATTACGGAAGAGGTCAAATGTTTGAGCAGTCAATTTTTTTGGTGTGTATATATGTAGATATCAAACATAATATTTAAGATGTGATAGTATGCCCTTGAACTGTAGTAGTATTTAACAAGTTTTAAGTTTTTGGGTTAATATAATTTTTAGTCCCTTAATATAACTTGACTTCTGAATATCATCCTAAAAAACTAAGCAAATCAAATCCTCGTACAGAAATCATCCTTCTAGCTTACTGACCTGAGTGCTCGAGTACTTTGCTGTATTTATGTATCTCATAAATATCTTAATTATACTACTAATTCCAAACTTTACTGAGTATCTAGTTATTACATGAACCTATGAGCAGGCTGAATGAGCTCATAATATAATATTTTTTGTACTTCACTCATCGTATCACTAATTAATTATTGAAGAGCTCAACGAAGCTGCATAGCAGTGGATGCAACCAAACGTAGCTTAACAATAATTCATTCAGCTTGTTTGGCAAAGCATTGAGGAGAGTCAAAAGCATGTTCAATAATGTTTTTTTGCAAAACGAGATAATTTCTTTTATATATTTACCTCGACTTGTGTAAAAGTACTTCTTTACCGCGTTTCCAAACGGACCCAACGCTTGTTTCCACGTGGAACCTTTTGCCCATGATTCATCCACTTGTTTATTTTCTTATATTGTCTGTCTTATTCAATGAAAAACAAAAATAAAAAGAGATTATAGCATTCAAACATGATACATAATCATAACTTGTCAACGTTACACTTGGAAGTAAAACATTATATATACCTTATATGTCACACAATCAAGACATCATTACATAAAAGTACAAGGACAAGAATCTAGCCATGCTCAACCCTTACAAAGCAATTGATGGCAAAAGCCTAGAACGGAAGTCATTCGAACAAGGTTGTGAGGAGAAGGGTCATCCAATATTTTTAAAACCCTTATAGATGAATCACAATTCTACGGTTAAAAAAAAGACACGATTGTCATTTTACCCAATAGAGCATAGAGCAATTATTACTAAAAATTGTTGAACATCAAAACAATTATGATCACTTCACAACCATCTAAAATTTTTGAACTTTATTCAAAATTACCCCTACTAAGAGAAGACTTGAAATCTAATGTGGAGATTCTTTATGTACTCTTAAATATAGGTAAACTTAGAAAAATGTTTCATTTTCAAATCTTGTACTACTTCATTTGGAAGCTCTATATGCGTGTGCACTCTACTAGTTACATAATTCGTTATTCAAAATAAGCAAAATTAACATCTCTACACATGACGCATATAATCATTTCTTTTTAAGTTGCATCTAGACACTATATGTGTTTTTGTTTCCGTAGTTCTTGAGCCAGCCTTAAGCTGTGATCTTTCTTTTTCACAAACAATATTGGAGCTCCTTGGAATGATTTGTTGGATCTGAAGAATTCCTTTTCTAACATCTCCTCAATCAGTTTTTTAAATTATTGCATTTCATTCGAAGTCATCCTATCCATCCGACACTTTTAGAAAGGGTGCTAGAGGACATTGAATCGCTCCATGTGTTCCATCGAACCGTCATCGGTCCTGTGGTCGACGTAGATGCACTATGCTCTCGTATAACCCCCTAAACAAATTAACCATATAATATATCTTTGTTTAGTTAGATAACTCATTATTCCTTCTGATACCATTTATAATCCTTTCTGATACCATTTATTATCCCAAACAACCCAGACATTAAAAAATAATTAATTATTAAATGCTCAAGGTCTAGGGTACAAAAGTTATGATGAGACACCCAACCCACAAACCATTCACAATTTACAGTATCATTCCGATCCAGGGCACAAAGCTCGTCCACAAGTCACCATTAAAAGCCACAAGAGTCAACAATATTTAGTCTTCCCCTTAAACATGCGGGTCCATACTCAAATGGATACCTAACAAGTTAGAGTACCAAAAGACAGATTGTTACCCATAAATAGAATATCCCAA
>JANTPZ010003220.1:0-15176 GCA_025593235.1 Vachellia pachyceras
AACAAAGAAACCATTATCAGCTTATGAGAGTAAGATTCATGCTATAATCTTCACTGTCAAATAGTGGCGATCCTATCTATGTGGCTGTAAATTTATCATTAAAACTGATCATTTACAATTAAACATTTGTTGCAGTAGCGAGATTTGAATCAACACCAATTTAAATGGTTCCATAACTTTGGGGCTTGGGTTATGAGATCATTTACAAGAAGGGGAATGATAATACCACTACTACAGAGTATGGTTTTTACAAATGAAATTCACGTCCTTTTTTTTAAAAAATGGAGTAAAAAATGAAGGCGGTGGCATTTTTGAAATAATAAGAACGAAGATTCGAGTTTACGCGCCCTACTTTCAATATAGGGCACCAAAAGTGGGCTTATGACACCCTACATTGAAGATAGGGCGCCAAAAGTGGGCCTTATGGCGCTCTTTCATGACATAGGACGCCATAAGACACTATTTGGTGACCTATATTAAAGGTAGGGTGTCAAAAGTGGGCCTTATGACGCCCTTTCATGAGATAGGGCGCCATAAGGCACCCTTTGGTGTCCTATATTAAATATAGGGCGCCTATATTTAATTCGCTAGCCCTCGCCCTCGCCCTCGCCCTCGCCCTCGCTCTGCCTGGACTCACCCTCACCCTCGCCCTCGCTCTCACTCCAGCCTCTTTTCTTTCACTTCCTGGGTGAGTTCGTGAAGGGTGAGGCTGAAGGAGAAGTGGGACAAGACTGACCGGTGGCAAGTCCCCAATTCAAGAAAAGAATCAAGAGCCACCGTCAATATCTCTCACCGCAGTGTAAGAGAAGAGACTGATAACGCTTTTCCGCTGAACGTCAAAGCGTGAGGTCGATTCGGACAAGTCCAACTGAGCAGCTAATGGATGCCGATGCTGTACCAATAAACGGCCCGTATCTGAAAGTAGTAGAGGAATAAATGAAATCGAACATTACATTATACAGGTTTTTATTTATTTATTTATTATTGACCCAGGGAAGGGAAATTGCCGAGACCCAGGGGAATCAACTAAAAAGGCTTCATGCTCTTGTCAAAAATGCCGAGACCGACAGGGGCCACATTGATACTGGATCTACTCGGATCTGTAGTCGTTTTGGTTCTTGATGCCGGATCTACTCGGATATATGCTGGATCTACCTGCGCAACCCTTTCACAACCGCGAAGTCAACAAGGGTGTCCTCTCAAATTCTCACTTTCTTTACATAATTTCCCTATAATACTCAATAGACGATGATTTTTCCTATTTTGTCACTCTTCACGCTCTTTCTTCCCGAAATTCTTGTCTTAATTTTCGGTATTTTGTGGAAATTACCTTTTCCTTGCCGTCGAATCGGCTACCCAATTCCTCCGCAAATATTTTCCCTCATTCTATTGGGAAATTCCGCCAGTTTTGTACGCGTAAGTAAAAATTTATGGGCTTTCTGTTTGATAGAGTTGTTAGCTTATAATGATCAGAATTGTTCTGCTTATTTTCTAGATTTTGGAAATCATAAGAATATACCCCTGTTTCTCCGGGGTAAAAGTTTTTCATTTTATTTTGTTGGAGCAGAGGAGTTAGATATTTTTTGACTGAGATGGAGAAGGTGAGGTGGGGCTGACTTATATGGAATATGGATAATCTTTGTTGCTTCAACTCTGTCTCTAAGGTGAGTTTATCTGGTTCCTATTATCTTGTTATTGTTCAATTTTTGGCTATCAAAAATGTTATTTTAAACCATGAACCGGAAGCTTAACTTTTGAAAGAATCAATCTCCATGCACCTGAAAATACAAATAATGTTCTGCAAGTTGCCATCGGTTTCAGAAGGGAGTGTGTGGCATATGATCTGGCTTGATTTGGAGTTATTTGGCCAATCAGTTTAGTTCCAACTGAATGGAAATTGTGACAGAAGGCGACATGATTTGCAGGCTCAAATAATGAATTTAAAATGTGCTGGTTCTTGACATTGCCGCTGGTTAGTGATCACTATGCTTACTCTGGATCTGTTCTTTTTGAATTTGCAGAAATGGCTTCTGATCGTTTGATTCCTCAGATCCACCCAGGTAGTTTTCGAAAGGAGTTTCAGATGTTTTTTCCCTCCTTGTTTTAGATAAATTGTCTTATTATCGTTTCTTGGTTGATGTAGGAAGCCATAGTTTTGCCACCATGGCTTGCCTTGGCTATTCGTCCCAGGCCTGGTGTTTGGGAGCATCTGCTTGTGAATGTGCACGTTCTTGTCATCGAAGAGCTTCACGTGTGAATGTTGCAGACTATTAAACAGAAGGATTTTTTTTTAAAAAAAAAGTACACCTACGGCGCCATATATTTCAATATAGGGCGCTGTAGGGTACAACTTACGGCGCCCTATATTGCAATATAGGGCGCCGTAAGTTACCATACGATGCCCTATCTTCAAATATAGGGTGTTGTAGGTCTAACTACAGCGCCTTTCATGATATAGGACACCGTAGGCCCTAACTTTCTACTCCCGTCACATACACGCCCCCTTACAAAGGGCACCAATTGGGTTAAAAATAGGGCGTAAAAAGTACCTTTTGTAGTAGTGTACAGCTGCAAATGCGTTGTCTTGTGGAGCTCAGGGCTCCTGCCTTGCTTTGTCAACCCCAGTTTCTCCTCTTTATGAGAAGGTACATGACTTTTGGTTGACTAATGAATACTTGCAATAGTTAATTAAGGGGCTGGAACTTGATCATTCATCTCATTTTAAATATACATGGCAATATTAGTTGACAAAACGTAAAAAGAAAAAGATAGTAGGTGTTGATCGTGGGCTTAAAAATGATTTGTTACCTATTTTCATACTAATTGTACTAGAGGTCATTCGTGTATATACCTTACTTTCAAACGACTCTCCTCCTTTTTCAATTGGAAGGGTATGGAAAATTATGTTAGGAATTTTGTCCATTCTCGTTCTTTTTGCCAGAGGTTCAAACAAGAATTAGTAGCCTTACAGGGGCTCCTTCCACCAATTTATATACCTGAACATGTATGGTCTGAATTATCTACGATTTTATTAGTAGCTACCTAAATCTTACAATAAGACTATCAATTTGGTAGCAGTAGATCACTTGTCTAAAGCTGCACACATTTTAGCATTAAAACATCCATTTAAAACAGTTGAAGTAGCTTAGATTTTTTTTGGATAATGTGGTCAAGTTACAAGGTTTGCCTAAGTCCATTGTGACTGATAGAGATCCTATTTTTTGTGGGAAGTTTTGGAAAGAGGTATTTTGTTTATATGGAGTTAATTTACACTATTCTTTGGCCTATCATCTATTAGAAATTGTGCCCTAGTGAATAATCATTATGTTTTAAATATTGTAATACCTCTCTTATCTCTTATCTCAACCATGCTCACTTGAATTTTACTTGAAATTTTGGACTAATTTTGAAAATCACAACTAATTATAGAAAAATTTAAACCGAATGTTCTAGGTCTCCAATGAAAATTTAATCAATTCCTTATAAGGAAAAAATACTCCTTAAACAAAAATAACTCTCAACCAAAGTTGAAAAGAGTTGGCAAATGCACTACTCATTTTGGTTAGAAATCTTGGAACTTCACTGCGACCAACTCTGAATTTCTTTGTGACGAACTTCTCCAACCCAAGGAAAGATTGTGTAACACCTCATTTTAACTCATTATCTTCATTAAAAATCATTATTGAACCTCTCAAATACTTCCCTCAACTTCAAATAGGCTAAAGACATGAAATTCCAAAGTTTGCCCCGATTTGGCTAAAATTCCAGATTTTTTGGCCAACTTTGAAAATTCTTAACTAATTCTAGAAAAATCAAAATTGAGTTGTTCAAATTTCTAAATAAATCTTATAACATTCCCTACAGGGAAAAAAATACTCATTTATCCAAAAACTTACCCAATTAATACAGTTTATTAAGTAAAAATGCACTGTTCATATGATCATTTTTCAATTTTCCAGATTTTTCTCTTAACTTTGAAAAGCTATAACTTCTTGTGTAGATGTCCGAATTTAGTGATCTTGGTCTCATTTTAAAGCTTACCATATGAACTATTGTTTTGAAAAATATCATATTAATTGGACTTAGTTTGCTATTTTTCCATGTAGCACAAACGTGAGGAATTGGTATGGGTGTTGGACCCATTTGACTAGTCTCTTGTATCAATTCTTATCAAAGAATGATTGCCTATATCACACCATTCCCTTGATCAAACTAGCTCAATTACATATCTTCATACATGCATCCACATGCCAACACATACTTACAAGTAGAGGTTTAAAGGTTACATTAAGTCCAAAACTCTTAAATATGTACATAGAGCAACATTACATAACTTTGCACCCAAAAGACCACATAAAGCTTCCTCTGCTCATCACTCACCTTGCTTTTGCCCTTATGAGAATTTGGAACTAGGAATAGTTAATTTAAAAGAATGAGATTTCAAAGAAATCCCAATGGCAAAACACTAACATATCTGCCAATATGCATGAACATGTGATATATCAAAATTTACTAACACTTTGCATATGTCCAAAGTATACTAACAACATTCCATCACATATTCAAACATCACAATTTTGGTCATACAATAAAGCACAAATCACAAACAACTATCAATGCAATTATTAGTGCAAAGTTAGTAGTTCTTACTACCTTAACTCTTTAGTCTTGCCTTGAACCAAAAGCTTTCCTTTTGCTCTTTCTAAAATGTTTTCTTGACAATTCACTTTCCTACACATAATATTATGCAAGGAGCATTAATACCAAAGCATTATCAAGCCTTAAAACACATTAAAACCATGCAAAACCTTTTTGAAGTTTAAGAGCCCTTATGCCCTTAAACTTGCCAAAATTAGTTTCATTGCTTCCAAAATCTTTTTCTCACCTCTACCCTACACAATTTTTCATTCTAAATCTAAAGGAATCATCAAAATCATCAAAAAAATCATTCCTTCCCATTTTTCTTGGTCTAACAAAAAATTCTCTTACATAAGAACAAAAAATCATTCCTTCCCATTTTTCAAACTTTCATTACATGCAATTGCATTTTCTTACTCCCACAACACATGCCATATGTTATTTAACATAAAAAACACCTTTCCTTTCCATGAAGAAAAATGTGCAGCACCTCAACTAGGGTTTGAGATTCCAAAATTTCAAATACAACAACAACCAATATAAACTATACACCAATCAACTCCTAATCTTGTATAGAGTTGTTTGGTAACAATTATTTGAGCTAAATCCTTCTCTTTCTAATTTTCTCTCTCAAGAACCCTATATTACAGCAGCAAAATCCAGCAACAATCCCAACAACTAAACCATTATAAATGAAGAGGAAGATCCAAGGAGCAGGAATATGCTAGAACTTTCATCAAAACCTATCTTACCTTGGATTTCTTGTGGATTTTTCTCCTCCTCTTCTTCCTTGAGTTCACACCTCCTCCTCTCTCTTTTCTCTTCTATTTGGTTGTGCAAAATGGGCTAGAGATGAAGGCAAAATCTGGTCTTTTTGATCCAAGGGTTTAGATTTATTCTTGTATAAGTTATGTGATACAATGGTCCAAATTGGTGCGGCACAATTTCTCATTTTCCAGCCCTTTTTGACTAGCATTAATGGTCTGAAATTAAGAAGAAAATCTGATCTTAGGTGCCAAGCCAAAGTGGTGACATGTGTCCTTGATCCTCTATATATAGCTTAGAATGATACAGTAACTTTATTCTGTTAACTTCTACCACTTGTTTGGGATATTTATTTCTCTTTTTTATCTTCAAATATAATTCTCACAAGTAGTATAAACCCATTTATGACACTCTTACTTTTGAAAACTTTGTGTTTCCACAAAATTACTTTAGGCTTCCGAAAATGCGATTAGGCAATTTTCTGATTGTTAACTTGATTTGAGGTCACCAAAAATTCCCAAAATTCTTACTAAAACTCTCATACCTTATCTTTTCTCAAATTGTTTTCTGGAATGTCTTTAATTATTTTTTGAAGAAAACCCTAATTCAGGTTTTTTCCGGGTATTTTCCTTCCAATAAGGGAAATTGTTTCTCATTTTCTCTTTGAAACAATTTTATAAAATACTAGAATTTTTGAGCTAATTTCCCTTACTTTGAGATAAAACATATAAGACCTCTATGTACTTCAAATATTTATTTTTGACTAATTATTTATTTAAATAGCCAATAATTAAATGACCAATAAAATTTTCCGCAACAAAAACATAGTCAATTTTAACCTAATATGAACCTCATTTGCTGATCAGTGAATTTTTCTCTACCTAATGGTGACATAAAAATTTTTATGATATTTTGGTCAAACTTTGAGCAAAATGCCCTTGGGTCTTTTTCATAATTACCAAAATGCCCTTGGTCGTTTCTCAAAATGACCATTTTGTCCCTATCTTTTTCAAAAATGACCATTATGTCCTTATCTTTTCAAAATTTGCCGTTATGTCCTTATCTTTTTTAAAAATTACATTTAGATCCTTAATTTCTAACATAACAATTTTATCCTTTATCTTCATACTTTTCCTTAAATAAACCTTCCTACCCTTAATTTCTTTTCCTCCTTTTTCTACTAGGCCTTGATTCAACATCTATCTTATTCATTTAGCCTTTAATTATAGTCATCGAAATTATGGATATTGCAGATTCCTCTCTTAACAACTTCACTATGGCGAACCTTATACTTCATCATGGCCAACTATTCTGACCATAAGGGAAATTGCTCTCGGGTGCAGTTCACTATGATGAACTCCTTCAGAACATGAAATTTCCCTTCTCCGAGCACTTTCGCCGTGGCAAACTCTAGACTTCACCAGGTGAACTTTGTTGCTGTCAACTTTTTTGGTTTTCCAATTGAACTTAGAGAATGCATAACTTTTTGCATACAAGTCCAAGTTGAGCAAACTAGGACTCTTTAGAAATCTTATAAACAGACCTACTTGCAAGAAAAATTTGAGGTTAATTGCACTCCATTTACTCAAAATATCCAATTTTGTCATATCTAAGGGCTTTTGACCCCCTTTTCACCAATTTACATGCTCCTTTCACTTTCTTCATGCATTTCACATCATAACATACTCCTTTTCATCAAATATCTCCAAAATAACTTAGTGTAGGAGTCTAATTTACATTCATAAAAAAATTCATAATTTTACACATTACAATAAGAAACATGTACACATGGCATATGCAAAATGTGCATTCTTATGAAATCCATCTTCACTTACTCTTGCACCTCTTTTCCTTTGCTCTTAGAACTTGTTCATATTGTTAGTCATTGGAAAGAGTGAGATTTCAAAGAAATCCCAATAGCAAATATTTCTAACAATAACATCAACATGCATTATTATTTAAATACAAACTAGAATATCTTGTATCACGAATAACAACACCTTACTTCTAACATACTTGCACAAGGCTAAGGCAATCATTGCATAACTACAACCATGCATATTTTGAAGTAAGGATTTATATGTCAAGTGGCTACAACCACACATAAACCATAGCAAATAACATATGCAACAATCAATGCAAAGTGGATGTAAAAGTTAGATTTTTGCTACCTTAAATCTTTAGCTTCCCAATGAACTTGAGGTGGCTCCACCTAGCACTTTGACCTTCTTCTTGGAAATTTCACAATCCTACACATGTCATACGGTGCATAACATCAATAACTTTCCATTACTTGGAGCATTAAGACACTTGGCACTCTCAATCTCAACCTTGATCTCTAGCTTGAATATTTGAGTTTGTAATGCTTTCAAAATTGAGCTTTCATTTTTACCTTACACAATTTTGCATTATAAATCCATTGGAAGCATCAAAATACTCAAAAATACACTCTTCCTCCTTGAACCTTAACTGCACGAAATTCATAAGAATTGGAGAAAAATGAGGTTTTACAATAGCTCTTTCCATATACATGTAGAACCTCAATCCTACATCCATTCATCATCATTAATCATCATGTAAACATACATTTACATGCCTTATGAATTTTGGTCAGCATCAAGGATGAGAGTTTCATACCATATTTGGAAAACAACATTAAATCAACTTAATCAAAGCATCTACATGCAGCAATTCATGTAGTGAGTTGATCTAAGACACTTATTGCTTCCAATTTTCACTTTTTCTCATTTTCTCTCACTATGTCTCTTCAAGATCACTCTTGGAACTCATCAACTATGAACTTATAGAGAAAAATTGTTGAAGTGAGGTTATGGGCCTTGGGCCTAATTAGATAATTAGTAATTATCTGTTTATTCCTATTAGCATCCCTGTAATCATGGTAGAAATGTTGCCCCTGATTCTTGACACTAATTCTTTCTAAATCTCTTGTAATTATGAGCTTGATCCTAGGAATTATGATGTACTATATAAAGTCATCCTTTCATGATGAATAATATGTGACATTTTTAGTACCAATTTGTTCATGGTATGAGAGCGACAATGATCCGATTTGGCTTGGGGCTGGATGATGAATGCCGACGCTACCCACATCTCTAGGAGAATTGTAACACACCTTAACTAACCCCTTTAACTTCACTTTATATCAACATGGAACCATTTTTGGGCCTTGAGTAGCTTAAAAAGTCAAAAGAAATCAAATCTGAAAATTTCATTTTTAAAAGTTACTATTCATAGAATTTTGGCCCAACTTTGAAAATTCATAACTAATTCTAGAAAAATTGAAATTGAATGGTTCTAATTTTTATTGCGCAAAGCTACTACCTGAATGGTAGCTTCTCTTTTCGCCACCCTCTCTTGCTCTTGACGAACTCTTTCTTGCTCTTAGCGAACCTGAGTCGTTCTCAGTTGTTCCATCAACTGCTGTTGTTTATTTAGTCTTCTCAAAATTTCTTGTATTGGGTCATCCTGTCTAGGTTGACCCCTTTGATCCTCTCTATTCTCAGTTCTACGAGTTTGCACCATTTTAATCTTTTAATCCTTTTAAAAAAATGAACAACCACAATAATATAGCAGATTAAATATCATGCTCGCCAAATACTACCAAAACATCATATTCTTATATTAACATATGCTTCTTTATACATAACAGCAGTTATAGTACAACAACAGTTCTAGCATTCATACATAAAAGTTTTGCTAAACATATAAACGTTATAGCGTCGAGTCATCCGGGAACATCTCATGTACCATGGCTTCTAACTTCCCTAAACATATACGAAAAATAGGAAGAGGGATTTTTGCAATTTCTGCATAAGCTTGTTGTTGCAACTAGACATCTGGAATAGTGGCTAACATAGCCCATGTCCATTCTGTATCATCTACTGAGTTCAGGGCAATTTGATCCAGCTCGTATGCCTCTCTAGCCCTTTGGATCCAGGCTAACTGAAACCTTCTTCCATATAGAATAGTGTGCTGGAGTCCTCAAGTGTTAGCATCTAGTATGCGCTACAGAGAAGCAATCCTATCAAACACTAGACCTTCATACTTATTATCCCTTGCATATTCTGGTAATTCTTGTGCTAACTCCTCTTTTTCAGACACTTCATTTGAATCTTGAAATTATTCAACCACATTTGATCCAGTCTCTGAAGGTTCCTTCTTATGCTGTTCTTCCACTGGTATATTTGGCCCTTCAGGCTCTTTCATAAAGGGTGCTTCTAGCAGCTGCCTTAACCATTCATCACATCATAACCTTTTCTTTGTAGGTAATTCCTCTCTTTGCCTCTTAGCTAGAATTGCAGGTTTCAGTTCCTCTTCCTGGGGAAAGTATATCTGTATCTCAGGATCTTCTTCCTTACCTAGATCCCCCTGGTTGACGGATGGTTCAGAATGCAAACTTATCTCTGGAGTATTGGTAAACTCCGTTCCATCCTCATGATGTAGTGATTGTGTCACCTCTATACTTGGCTTTTTCATGCTTAGCTAATCACAATCATTCATAAATTCATGAATATGGAACATAACTAACTAACATGCAGCCATAAGAGGCAACTAACTTATACCATAGTACTTAGCATGTTGCATAGCCAAACATAATATGTCAAACGCTAGTGCACAACACAACAAATAACAATGCACAACATAATAAATAACGATGCGCATATTGCATTAACAAATCCTATAAAATCCCAAACCTTGGCTTTGATACCAAACAAAAGTAACACACCTTAACTAATCCCTTTAGCTTCACTTTATATCAATATGGAACCATTCTTGGGCCTTGAATAGCTTAAAAAGTCAAAAGAAATCAAATATGAAAATTTCATTTTTAAAAGTTACTATTCACAGAATTTTGGCCCAACTTTGAAACTTCATAACTAATTCTAGAAAAATCGAAATTGAATGGTTCCAATTTCAATTTGAAGCTTACAAGTTCCTCTATGGATGAAAAATAATCATTGGATTATTAACCTGCCCAATTGATACAGTTTATTGCCCAAATATTCACTGTTCATTTGGTAATTTTCCATTTTTCTAGGATTTTCCATGATATTCTTCAAACTTTGGAACATCATAACTTTTCGTAAAAAACTCCAAATCTAGAGTTCTTTAGCTCATTTTAAAGCTTGTTATATGGAATATTTTTCTAGAAAATGTCAGCTCATTTAGAGTTCATTTACCCTATTTGACGTTAACCCAAAATTCATGGTTTGACCAACCTTTTAACCACTTTTTACTCAAACTTACCATTTCATACTTTCATTTTTAGGCATGCTCACTTCTTAACCTCATTTGCTCATGTATAATCATGCATATGAGTATAGCTAGGGCATGCTTCCACTACTAGTTGACTACCATTCATATAGGAGTTTAAGTTACATATTCACATAAACACTTGGAATAAAGATAACATTTACTTTACATCACCAAAACACTATCAAAAGTATACATTAAATTTGCTTTAAACATCATTCACTTTCTCCTTACCCTTGTATGAGCTTCCAACTAGAAAGTGTTAGTGGGAAATAATGAGAATTCAAAGAAATTCCAATAGCAAAACTTTCTAACATACTTAATAAAATGCATGACATTGTTTAAAAATTAATGTTAAGCATAAGAAATGAATTCAACATGAGACATGTATATGCATATGACCATAGCACATCAAGCACATATTCACACTTTCATTCTCATAAAATAAGTCATGCACAAAACCAAAAAAATTTCACAACAATTAGTTTAAGTTAGAAGGTCTTGCTACGTACCTTTAGCTTTTAACCTTTCCCTTAACTTTGATGCTTTCTTGATCACTTGAAAAATTAATTCCTTGCACCAAACTCTTGCCTACATAATGCACAACATTATGGCCATTAAACATAAGCCATTACCAAGGCAAAAATCAATTTAGAACCCCATTAAACTTCCCTTTGAATTTAACTTGTCTTAATGTTTTCTAATGCTTCCCAAAACTTGTGCTCAATTTTACCCTACACAAAATCTCATTTTAAAGCCATTGGAAGCATCAAAATCATCAAAACAACACTCCTTCCTCCACTTCCAGCAGTGACCGAAACACACACCATAATTATGTCCTTTTTCTGTTGGGAATATCGGCCAAAGGGGTTTTCAGGGGTTTTGGACATAATTCTCTCTCAATTCCCTCACAGCAGGGAAATGGAGTGAAAATTGTGTTTAATAATTCCCTCACAAATAAATGAATGGCTAAGATGTGTTCTTCATTTTTAACTTTAATCCAAAGGCTAATATTTCACCACCTTATAAAACATATGCTCAATTTTCATTGGTTGAAGTCTAATGAAGGAAACTAGAGAGTTAGGATTTGGTTACTCTAACCAAACAAAATTACATTCAGTTACCTCTACCGATTACACTTTTTCTCGGCAAACATAATTTTATTCCGGTAAATTTTTCTCTACTTTTCTGGAGATGTTTTCTTCCTCTTTTATTCTCCATATTCTCCTCATAATTATGGCGAAATCATCATCCCAAAAATACCCTTGGATCTCATCAAAAATTAACAGGGTTATTCTATCATGTCCAAAACCCCTGAAAACGTGCAATCGGAGGGCACAATATTTTTAGGGCCTTAAAAATTACTACATTTTCTACTGATACTCTAGCCCTTTTTCTTTTCCCAAATTGCCCTCTAGATTGTCTAAAATTAATTTTGAATAAAATTATATTTCTGGGGTTTTCGGGTCTGTTTCCTCCTATTCGGAAAAATCGCCTTTATCGTATACTGGGCAATAATTTTATAAAATACTATAAAATTCACTTAATTTTTCTATACTCTGGTCTTTAGTCTTTGATAACTCCTGATACCTTAAATGATTATTTTTCCCTTTTCTACCTATTTTTCCCTTTTCTAACTTCTGTCTATTGGGCATCTGTAAATTTTTTGTTAACAGTTTACTTTTTGACTTTTGACTTTGACTTTGTCAAATGACCAAAATGCCCTTCCTTTTCTTTTATTTACCATTTTGCCCTTACTTTTACTAAACTTTCATAATTCCCATTTTACCCTTACTTTTTCACTTAAAGACCTTTATGTCCTTAATCTTTTTATCAAATGACATATGGGTCCTTCCCAGAATGTCACCCATCCTCACATTACTCCAGGACGAGCACGTTTAACTTTGGAGTTCTTATAAAATTCCATCCACCAAGCCAGGTCTGACTCTGCGTCTTCCAGCCCATTACGTTCCTCTCTTTATGCACTAACTATCTCTGACTTCTAATTCATTTCATAATTAGTAGATTAGCATTTATTTCAGTTAGCATTAAAATCATGGATATTACAAGAACAACGTCTCAGTGCCGTCGATCAACCAGAACGAGAGTCTCTAAGCATCGACTGACACTAGAAGCTCACCTATTACCATTCATCACTAAATGGCCAGAACTACCTACAGTAGGTATCGTGTGTCCGCCTCCTCATCACTGGAAAAGGGAAGTTTAGATACTTGAATGGCGCTGCAAAGAAGCCTGTAGAAACTGACCTAAAGTACTATGCGTGGGAAGCAGAGGACTCGATGGTGCAATCGTGGTTGGTGAACACCATGACCACAGAAATTAGCCCCAGCTTCACTCTGTTCAAGTCAGTAGGCGATGTATCGAAAGCTGCATGAGACATGTTTACGTCTCTAAAAAATAGAGCAACCATTCTTGAAGTAAAGGCTCGAATGGACCAACTTAGACAAGGTACGTTGAATGTTACTGAATATTAGACTAAGTTGATGACTCTGTGGCATCAGTTGGATGAATATGAGGTACCAGAATGGACATGTGCTACAGATGCGAAGCTGTACAATCATATTAAGGAAGACAAATGAATCTATAAGTTTCTCCTTAGCTTGCAGCCCTCTTTTAATTAAGGGGAAGGATCATGAGTCAAGAAAAGCTACCCAGCCTTAGAAAAGTATTCTTCACAGCCAAGGCTGAAGAAAGCAGGAAATCACTCCCTATTCCTAAGTCACAAAATCCTGAAGGTGATTCTGGAATTGCTCTTGCATTAAGGGAACATTACTCTAATGACAACAAAGGCAAGAAACGGTGGTGTGACCACTGTTAAAAACCTGGTCATACATAAGTGATTTGCTAGAAATTGCATGGCAAACCACAAAATCACAAAGGAAGAGGGAAGTTTGAGATGAAGGCTAATGCAACAACGTTAAAATCCAAAATTGAACCTGAAGGAAAGTTGAACTAAGAAGAGCTAGAGTTTCTCAGAAAATTACTAGCTAAACCTGATACTAAAGAAGAGTTAGTGGCCACAAGAAATATTGCTTACACATGTAATGTTGTCCTAGCCCTCAAAACTAGTGTTCATCATGATCACATGTGGATTGTTAACCCTGGAGCCATTGGCCATATGACTGGTAACACCAAGATTCATCATAATATCAAATATTGTGACAAACCCATGTTTATAAAAGTTGCTAATGGGAAGTATGTTAGAGTCCTTGGGATAGGAGAAGTGTGTGGTGTTTACAAATGTGTTGTTTGCACCAGAACTACAATGTAATATGATCTCTGTGGGTAAAGCTACTCAACTTGGTTACTGTAATGTTAATTTCTCTGCCTCATAATGTATATTTCAGGACTTGGAGTTGGTCAAGACGGTTGGCATGGCTAAGTTTCTAAAGGGGCTTTACTGTGCATAGCATTACTCATGCAAATAAACAGCAACAAGTATTTCAAACATGGCAGCAAATTCAAATCCTCAATTCACAAGCAAATAAGTGTTATTGTGGCGCTATAGTTTAGGCCATCCAAATTTCAAATATCTGTCCATATTGTTTCCCAATTTCATAAATAAAAGTACTTCTTTTCCCACTTGTAAAGTCTGCAAATTATCTAAGAATGTCAAACACAGCTATAACCCTCATAGCCATGAGTTTTCCTACCCGTTCTCCTTGGTTCATAGTGATATATGGGGACCAGTACGTATTCCTAACACTACTAGAAAAATCAGCTTTAGCGACGGAATTAACGACGGAAAAATCAGCTTTAGCGAGGGAAAAAATCCGTCGCTAAATCCGTAGCTAAAATGAGGGTCGCTAAATTTAGCGACGGAATTGTCAAATTTAGTGACGGATTTTTTCCCTCACTAAATTAGCGATGGATTTAGCGACGGAAAATTTCCGTCGCTAAATTTTCTTTTCCCTTGTTAATTCCGTCGCTAAATTTACATTTTTCATCGCTAAATTTCCCTTTTTCCGCGCTAATTCCGTCGCTAATTAGAATATTATGCCTTACTTTTCCATCACTAAATTTCTTTTTTTCTCACTAATTTCATTGCTTATTAGAAATTATGCCTTACTTTTCCGTCGCTAAATTTCCTTTCCCCCCTATAATTAGAATATTATATTTTACTTTTCCATCGCTAAAAGGTTATATTACATCGCTAAATGGGCAATTATGTGTATTTAGCATCATTATATTTGACAATTTCATCGCTAAATCCGTCGCTAATTTTAAATATAAATTGAATACGTATTTACAAAAATATTTTATAAACAAAACCTGTTTAATCAAAATTGATCCAAAAAACAAATTTTAAATAGTAATATCAAGTACATTGTATCTTTAACCATAAACACACTCTAATGTATTAATTCACATAGATGGTATAGCTTTTTGGTGTTGGCAAGATCAATACGAACCTTCTGTATTAATTCTTATTTAACCCAAAATTGAAGTGGGAAGATTGAAACAATGCCAAATTCACA
>JANTPZ010003221.1:0-15541 GCA_025593235.1 Vachellia pachyceras
CATCCTGGCCTCTAGAGGTAGCAGAAGTGGCCTTTCTCTTCCTCGTAGGAGCAGCTATCGGCTGTGGAGAGATGATGTCTATATTCATCCGATGAAAGTACGTCTCCAAAAATTTTTGAGGAGTCATGGGTAGCTGATCAGGGAGAAGATACCAAATTTGATGAAGATCAATGATCTGTGAGACCAAGCTGGGATAAGGCAAAGTCATCTTCTTTGACTTTGATCTCATCAGCTTCTGCATCTCGTTGAACACCATCTGTCCAATGTTCCTTTTCTCCTTCTTCATGATAAAGCCTAGAATTTGATAATACAAAGAGGAAAGATGCGTGTAGTTCTTCCTTTTGTTCACCATGCAGTGAGAATAAACATAATGAATGGTTCTCTACAATGGTGGCATGGAAGAGGCTCAAAGTGTAAACTCTCTTACTCCGAAAACTCATCCCCAGGCCTTAGTGCATCAAATATCTCAGTATTTTCAAGGTCTTTCAGGTCCTACTATAATCACCAGTACCCAAATAGACATTCAATAACTCAGTAGAGATGTTAATAGGTTTACCCCTCTTAATCATGTACAACTCATACTCTATAACCTTCTTCTTATTCCCGATAACATTCTTTTTAACCATGTTGTTATAGAATATTCGAACCATATCGGGATTAAAAAGATTTTGCAAAGAAATCATATTATTATAGTGCCCCAAATATTCCTTAACATCCTGTCCTAGCAATCCACTGATATGATTCAAATCCACATAAACAACAGGGCACAAGTCTCTATTTTTAAACTTGAAAGGAGAATTAATCATTACCGAATTGATGTTGTAACCTTGAGGAGCCTCTAGAATCTCAGGATGAGACTTCTTTCCTTTTCAGGATCCCTTTCTTTGAGAGGATGAAGCCATTTGAGTTGGAGAGATACTCTCGGTCTTTGAATCAGAATGATCAGTAGGAGTGGGCTCTGGCTGAAATGAAGTAGCAACGACGAGTGCTTTGCCCTTATCCTTTTTGCTCAGATAGACTTTGGAGTCCCTGTCCTCGGTTTCCTAACCAGAGGAATCTCTGTTTCTTCCTCTGAATACTGGGCAATACGTAAACGCTTGGAAGGAGTTTGAGAGATTGATTGGGATTGAGAGGGGGCTTTGGAAGTGGATTTAGATGACTTGCCAGCAGTTACTTTGGTGCGAGCCATGGAGAAATAGGATCAAGAGACAAGAAAATGAAGATTTTTGGTAAAAAGGAGAGGCGACAGTGTCGATGACTTCAAGAGAAGATTAACCAACGAAAAGGAGATAATAATGAGGGAAATTAAGGGGGTTTCGATGATTTAATGGTACCTAAGAGGTTGCAACGGTTTCTAGCAGTTGTAACGGTTGAGAATGAAACAGATTGGAGAGAACTTGAGTTGAACAAATAGGGGTTAGGGTTCGAGTTTTATCCGAAAGAGGGAATAAAGCTTCTGAGTTCAGTTGAACTCGAGTTTTGGAATTCCAGAACTGAGTTTTGAAGAGGAAAAAATGATTTCTCTGTTATGGAACTCGAGTTTTGGTCTCTCAGAACTCGAGTTTCAA
The DNA here is from genome assembly GCA_025593235.1 of Vachellia pachyceras. Classification (NCBI taxonomy): domain Eukaryota; kingdom Viridiplantae; phylum Streptophyta; class Magnoliopsida; order Fabales; family Fabaceae; genus Vachellia; species Vachellia pachyceras. Next base: position 1,569 of record JANTPZ010003221.1, read on the forward strand.
GAGGAAAAAATGACTATCAGTCAAGAACTCGAGTTTTGGTTTCTCAAAACTTGACTTTTGTGACTTGTAGATGAACAGACACCTCAGAACTCAAGTTTTGCATATCTAAAACTCGATTTTTAGGCTTATGAAAAGAAATGCGTACCTAAACTCGAGTTATAAACTTCCAGAACTCGAGTTACCTAAACTTGCAATCCAAAAACTCAAGTTTTGCCTTCCAGTTCTCTCAAGTAGTGTTGGAACTCAAGTTTTCTTCTATCAAAACTCAAGTTTTGAGCCTTATACTAGAACTCGAGTTTCTCTCTCCCATAACTCGAGTTTTTGAGTTTTGCTTCCTCAAATTTGTTTCTTATGCTTGCATAGGGACCTGCAAAACTTACTAAAAGCACTCTGATGCTTAAGTTAGTATAATTAATCATCAAAACAATAGTAAATCAACATTACTTATAGTTCATTGGGATTCACCATTCCCAATTCCCTTCTGATGTTCATGAATTGTTCCTTGGCTAACAGTTTAGTGAAGATATCTGCTATTTGTTGATGAGTTGGAATGAATACACTTTGATGTCTTTCATTTGTATAAAATCTTGGATGAAGTGATGACGTATATCGATATGTTTTGTCCGAGAATGATGCACAGGATTCTTAACCAAATTGATAGTTCTGGTATTGTCACAAAGGATGGGAATTTCCGTGAAACTCATTCCCAAATCTTGAAGTTGTTGTTTCATCCACAGCACTTGAGCGCAACAACTTGCAGTAGCTATGTACTCAGCTTTTGTTGAGGATAGTGAAACTGTTGACTTTTCTTGTTAAACCATGATACTAATGACCCTCCGAGGAATTGGCATTGACCACTTGTGCTTTTTCTATCTGTTTTGTATCCGACGTGATCTGAGTCTAAGTATGTAATCAATTGCTCTTCTATTCCTTTAGGATACCATATTCCAAGGTCAATGGTGCCAGCAAGATATTTGAATATTCACTTCACGTTCTTAGCATATGATTCCTTTGGTGCTGCTTGATAATGCGCACACATCCTAACGCTAAACTGAATATATGGTCTGCTAACCGTAAGATAGAGTAATGAGCCGATTATTCCTCTGTATCACTTGATGTCATAATCTTTGCCTTTTACATCTGCATCAAGCAATGCTATTGAATTCATGGGAGTGTCTGCCTTTTGAACTGATCTATCCCAAACTTCTTTAATAGCTATTTCAAGTACTTCATCTGACTAATAAAGGTACCATTTCTTCTTTGCTTGATCTGAAGTCCCAGAAAGAATATAAGTTCTCCCATCATTGACATCTCAAATTCAACCTGCATTATCTTAGCAAACTCTTGGCAAAGATCATTGTTAGTAGCACCAATTAGCATATCAGACTTAGAATGCTTAACAAATAAGGTTGTATCAACCTTTCCTTTAGTGAAACCTTTCTTGATTAAGAAGTTACTAAGTCCTTCATACCATGCTCTTGGTTCTTGTTTTAAACCATAAAGTGCTTTCTTAAGTTTAAAAACATAATCGGCTTAGAAAAATCTTCAAAACCTGGAGGTTGTTCAACATATACTTCCTCCATAATAAAACCATTTAGAAAAGCACTTTTGACATCCATTTGAAAAAGTTTGAAATCCATCAAGCACGCAAAGCAAGTAAGATACGTATGGCTTCCAATCTTGCTACTGGAGCATACATCTCCTCATAGTCAATCCCTTCTTCTTGGTTGTAGCCTTTGGCCACTAATCGAGCTTTGTTTCTAACAATGTTTCTGTATTCATCAAGTTTGTTTCTAAATACCCATTTAGTACTTATGACTGGATGATCATTTGGAAGAGGTACTAAGGCCCAAACTTGGTTTCTTTCAAATTGGTTTAGCTCTTCTTCCATAACTATAATCCAATCATTGTTAGTCAAAGCTTCCTCAACATTTTTAGGCTCTACTTTAGAAATAAATGTTGAAAATTGAGCCTCATTTAGAAATCTTTTTCCTGTTCGTACACCTTCGTCCACTTCTCCAATCACTTGATCTAGAGGGTGGTTGCGGATGTACTTCCACACTTTTGGTTGAGGGGATTGAGGATGTTCACCCGATTGATCCTTTTCAAAATCATTCGTTGGTTGATCATCGGTTAACTATCCTTCTTTCCATTTTTAAAACCTTTTGAAATAATAACTTCTTCATCAACATCAGGTTTTGTTTGAGGTTCGGTTTCAACAAATACTACAGCACTGACTCTTCTACCACACAAGTATGTTTGTTGAAAACTCTAAAGGCCTTGCTTCTATTAGAGTATCCTAGAAATAAACCTTCATCAAATTTAGGATGAAATTTACTGAGAGTATCCTTCGTGTTGTTATGGATGAAATATTTGCTTCGGAATATGTGCAAGTGAGATAAATTGGGCTTCCTTTCTTTGAACAACTCATAAGGAGTCTTTCCCATTGATGTCCTAATGTAGGATCAGTTGGATATGTAGTACACCGTGCTAAGTGCATCAGCCCAAAATACTTGAGAAACTTTCTTCTTAAACGTCATCGCTCGAACCATGTCTGCAAGCACTCGATTCTTTCGTTCTGCGACTCCATTTTGTTGGGGCGTTCTTGGAGCTGAGAAGTTGTGGTTGATCCCTTCCCTTTCACAAAATGTTGCAAAGTCATCATTCTCAAATTCTCCACCATGATCTGTTGTAAAGGAAATAATAGACATACCCTTCTCATTTTGGACCTTTTTGGCAAATATAGTGAATAATTCAAATGTTTCACTCTTTGAAGCAACTCTTTGAAGCAAGAAATATGGTCCAAGTACATCTTGAAAAATCATCAACGACAACTATAGTATAAGGATTTCCTTCTAAACTCTTAACTCTAGCTGGACCCATTAAATCCATGTGAAGTAGTTCAAGTGGCCTTTTTGTTGAAATCTCTTTCTTTGATTTAAAAGATTATTTGGTTTGTTTGCCCATTTGACATGCATAACAAACAAAATCATTTTTAAGATTAATTTTGAAATCCCTTAAACCAATTCATTTTTGATTAATCGGTCAAGCTGATTCATGTTAACATGTGCTAAATGTTTATACCATAAACGGCTCTCATCAGCTTGACTAATTAAACAAGAGTTACTGAAGGCATTTTCTAAATCAATGGTATAGCAGTTACCATCCCTTAGAGCCCTAAGTTGAATGTTCATCTTATCCTTGTTGATGGGTAGATCCTTCTTGTTGATTATGAAGCATTCCTGTGAGTCGAAGATTACCCAATTGTCCTTATTAGCACTTTGACTCACGCTTAGGAGTTTGTGACACAAGCCTTCCACATGATAGACATCCTTCACAGGTGCTTCATTTGCATTGCTAACTTCACTAACTCCAATAATTCTACCAGATGGTTGCCTCCAAAGCTTACTTTTCCTCCTTCTTTTACTTTCCGGCTGACAAACTTATTTTTGTCACCTGTCATGTGTCTTGAGCATCCACTATCGATGTACTATTTACTTGACTTAGATGCTCTTAGACAAACCTACAAAATGATCATTTAATTAATTTAGGTACCCAAGTCTTGTTGGGTCCTTTCGGGTTAGTACTTGGGACCTTAGGAACATAAGTTCCCTTAGGCATCCATTTATAAGTTCCTAGGGCTTTATTCTTCCTAAAGTAACATGATGAAGTTCCATGCCCTTTTCTATTACAGTAACTACAAAATGCAAATGGTTCAAATGCATGCATAGATTTTTGAAAATATTTCAAATAGCTCTTTTCACCATTCTTTTTCTTTCCCTTATGAAAATCTTTTTTAGGATTGTTATCCTATTCCACTTCTATCTTTTAAAATCACTTGAAGCATTTCACTTCTTTTGGTAAACTTCTTAAGAGTTTTAGTTAGCTTCTCATTTTCATTTTGCAAATTCTTGCATTTTAAACACTCTTATGTAACAAGGGGTTTTTCAATCGGTTTTTCAAGCTCTTTCACTTTCTTCCTAAGGAAAGATAATTCTTTTGCAAATTTCAACAATTCAAGATGCATTTCATCATAATCTTCAAGTAATTCATCATAAGTAGGATTAGTGACAATTACCTACTCTGTCTCTGGGCTTTCTTCCTCCTGGGCTACGAGATAAAGGTTGGCTTCTTCCTCAGCTTCGCTTTCTTCCTCTTAAAGAACTTCGGTTTATTTTTCTCCTTTTCTTTGTTCTGAGCAGCAAGCTGCAAATAATCAGCCCTGACATGCCCTTGGCTTATTGCATTCATAGTAGACAATTCTGCTTGATCCTCCTTTAAGTGAACGTCGGGTCTACTGATCCTTTCAGTACATTCTTCTAAACTTGCGGACTACCATTGCAAGTTCCTCATCCTCTACCTCATCTTTTTCATCCTCTGCTTATGATTCTTCCTTTTCCTTTGAGGTTTTGAGTGCTAGCCCCTTTTTCTTTTTCTCCTCAATGTTGGATAGTTCCTTCTTGAACTTCTGCTTGCTCTCGTACTCAGCAAGACTTCCAAATAGCGTTACCACGGATTGCATTAATTCTCCACGAGTTTCTTTAAATGTCGTGACCTTTGATTCCCATTTAGTGGATACCACATTGAGATTTTTTCTCACCTGAGAGCGTTGGTCATAGGTTTTCCCGAGAGCTACAATCTTGTTGATGAGATGAGTGTGACGCATTTGGAATTCTGCAATCGTTTCATCTTCCCTCATCCTGAGTAAATCATACTCAGTTGTCAGCATATTGACTCATCTTTCCTTCACATCCCTGTACCTTTGCTTCCCACATATGCTTTGTTGAGGGGAGAGTGCAGATTCTGAAGAAGTCATCTTCATTTAGAGCAGCTTGTAGCATCAGTACAGCTTTTTTGTTGAGTAGCATCTTCTTTCTGTCATCTTCATCATGCTCTAATTTCGGCTTTGGAACCCACTGATCCTTATCTTTCTTCATCGAAACAAAGTTACCTACTTCAAAAACATCCCACAAATCAAGATCAGTAGCCAAAATGAAGGTTTGAAATTTAATTTTCCAGAAGGAAAATCTCTGACTGTTGAAAGCTGGAGATTTGGTAATTGAAGCTCCGTCGGCCATAACGTGTTCACTAAATCCTACCATGATCTCTCTTGAAACTGTTAAGTTCTTTAAACAGGTGACCTGCTCTGATACCAAATGTTAATCTAGGATTTGACCAAATGAATTGGTCACTTTTAAAAATTAAAGCGTAAATCACATAAATTAAAATGAAGTCACCGAGAATGCAGAAGAAGAATGAACATGGTGATTTATCTTGATTCGGTCCTTTCTGACCTACGTCCAGTCCTCAGAGCTCCTCTAAGATTTGCAATCCACTAACAACAATCAATCAGACTACATGAGTCTTTACAATCAAGGAGTCACATTCCCCCTCACTATATGTAAGAAAACAAAGACCTTCACTCCCTGTTTACTGACAAACTCACAGCTCAATAATCTGAACGCCCCGTCCTTGAGTTTCCTCACATAATACAAAGATTAGTAACAAGTTTAAACTCTTTGAAGAGTAGATTTGATAATCACTGAAGCTCACTTAAGAAATTTGAAGTGTGACAGAGAAATATATAGACAGTAAGAATGAATAGCAGCGTTGTTCGTTGTCTCTTCTTCATCCGTCTTCAATGCTTCTCTATTTATAGTTGAAGTCATTCAATGTGTCTGTTAGAGAAGGCCAAATGTCCGTTACTCAGAATTTAATAGCGTTGTCTCTAGTTGGTGTGCATTAAAGGTAGCAATAAATGTATTCGTTTGACGACGGCGGAGTCTCTGAGTATTTAATTTTTATCTCGTATGTGGAAGATCTTTAGTAGTAACGCATATACCTGTTTCATAGGTTAGTATACGAGCATTTATGGTGGCAGGTAAGTTTTTAAAAACTTAGACACAAATAAGGAAAGATTTGGTATAAAGCAAAGTTCAATGTCAGACGCTACTATCAGATAAAAGTAGGACTCTAGTTCAAGAATTCTTAAAACTCGAGTTCTATCTCATGAGTTCTGAGCAATTTTGAAAGTCATGTAATAAAACTTCAAGTTTTCATAATACCAGACTTCAGTTTAGAAAAATTTAAGTTGGAAACTCGAGTTTATATTGGAAGTTTCAGAATGTAGTTTTGGAAATCTAATTTGGAAACTCGAGTTCAGAATGCAAGTTATTAAATCATATTGTGAAACTTGAGTTTTGAATAAGCATGGCTCGAGTTTTATAACAAGAGTTGGTCAATCAGTTGAGAAAAGCATGAAACTTGAGTTTTATAAATTATGGAACTCAAGTTGCTAAAACTCTAATGCCAAAACTTCCAGTTTTCAATTCAAATTTTGTAAAACAGTTTTGGAACTCGAGTTGTGAAAACCCCGGAACTCGAGTTCTGATGCAGCAAAATCTTTCACAAAGATTCAAAAGCTCAAAACTCGACTTCTGTATTCCTAGAACGAGTTGTCACAACTTGAAGCTGAATACAGACGAGTTTACGTTTGCGATATGATGATGTAATATCCTCAAATTTTAGTAACTCGAAAGGAAGGCTAAATGAGTGGTTGCAAAACAGTAAACGGTACAAAAAGTGAAAAGAGATGAAAGGAAGTTCTGAGTTACCACTTTGCCAATGAAGAAAACGTAGCGGCAAAATGGTCATTTTTAAAAGACAGGGATGCAATGGTCATTTTGGGAAAAGATAACAAAAATATCAAAAAAATGACCCTAGGTCCAGAAATGTACAGAAAAATTCACTGATAATGGATTGAAGTCCAGTTGAAGTTAGAATGATCAAAATAACCCTTGCATGAATTTTTAAGGTAATTTAATATTTGGCTGATTTTTGGAATTATAGCCAAATATAATTATTTAAAATATCTAGATACCTCAAAAATGTATTGTAAAATGGTGAAAAATAGCTTGGAAAATGCTATATTTTATAAAATAAATTTCAGCCTAAAGTTAGTGACAGTTTGCTGGAACAGTAGTACGAAAGGCTAAAAATCCACAAATTAGGATTTCAAGAAAAATCTAATTTAGTGCATATTTGAAGGCCATTTGAGTTGAGAAAAATTATGGAATGATTAGTCAAAATTCAGGAATTTTTGGTGATGCTAAACTGGTCAATCAATAAGAAAATTCCCAAAAAAACATTTCTAGTAGGAAACAATCAGATAAAGCAATTTTACCTTTTAAAAGAGGATTGTGGGTATGTGAGAGTGCCACTTGTGATCTTCATATTAGAATATGAAATGCAAATGAAGATATTAACATAAAGCAGTAAATTTTATCAGTATAAAGTTACTTTCTCAGTGTAATTGGGTCCCACACTCATTAAGGCCAATTATGCAAATTTTTTTGAGTCTTTTAAGCTCCAAGAGCTGCCCTATTTCGTGCTCCAAACTGTAAGAGAGATAGAGAAACCGTGAGTTCAAGGAGGAGGAAGAAAAGAGAGGAATTCAAGCTAAAATCAAAGGTAAGAAGTGGTTTCAAGCTTCATTTCTTCTAAAAACTTATTAATGAAGCTTGTTTCTCCTTTTTGTAGGTTTAATTTCTTCTCTAAGTGGTTGATGAAAGAATTTCAAGAGTGGTCTTGAAAATGGGTTGAGAGAGGAAATGAAAAGGAGTAAGAATTTCAATTGATAATGCGATAGATTAACTCAATGTTTGATTTGCCATATGTTGATGCTTAGTTTGAGTTGATAGGAAGTTGTTTTGAGATTTTGGCATGAAACACTCCTCCATGGCTTCTGGACGAAATTGATGATGCGTGGGAATTAATGTTTTGATGATGTTTAAGGCTTGTAAATTGGTATAGGAATTTGATTATGCATGGGTATGCAAAAAAATCTTGCAAAATTCCATTTCCTTTAAGGGTGAAAGAGTGTGTTCTTATGTATTTTGATGCTTCCATTAGATTTAGAAGGCAAAATGGTGTAGGATAAAAGCGAGAACACAATTTTGGAAGCATTAAATCACAATTGGCAAAGTTAGAGACTAAGTTGCCAAGAGAGTTTTTGGAATAGTTAAGTGTTATAATGTAATATCTCAAATTTTAGTGACTGGAAAGGAAGTGTAAACGAAGGGATGTAGATCAGTAAAAGGTCCAAATAGTAAAAAGAGATAAAAAGAAGTCCCAAGTTGCCATTTTGCCAATGAATAAATGTAAGGGCATAATGGTCATTTTTGAAAAGATATGGACAACATGGTCATTTTTGAAAAGACAAGGACAAAATGGTCATTTTGAGAAAAGACCAAGGGCATGTTGGTAATTATGAAAAGTGCAAGGGCATTATGGTAATTATGAAAAGGTCCAAGGGCATTTTGGTCAAAGTTTGACCAAAATATCAAAAAAATTTTAAGGACCATTTGATAGAGAAAAATTCACTGATAAGAAAGAGGGGCTCAGTTTAGGTTAAAATGACCTATGTTTCTGTTGCGGGGATTTTATTGGTCATTTAATTTTAGGCTATTTAAGTAAATAATTAGCCAAAAAGGTTATTTAAAATACCTAAAAGCCTTAAATGCCTGATTTCAATACAAGGAAAAATAACTTGAAAATTCTAGTATTTTATAAAATTGTTTTTAAGAGAAAGAGAGAAACAGTTTCCCTGATTGGAAGGAAAATGCCCAGGAAAACCCTGAATTAAGGTTTTCTTCAAAAATTAGTTATAGACGTTCTGAGAAGTCATTTGAGAAAAGAAAAAGTGTGATAATATCACAAAAATTTTAGGAATTTTTGGTGACATCAAATCAGGTTAATGACCAAAAAATCTTTTAAACGCAGTTTCGGAAGCATAAAGTGACTTTATGGAAACATAAAGTTTCCAAAAGTAAAATTGCCATAAATGTGATGTGCCACTTGTAAGGACCATATTGGAAGACCAAAAAGAGAAGTAGAATATCTCAAACAAGTGGTAGAATTTATCAGAACAAAGTTACTTTATCAGTCTAAGTTGTACAAGATTCAAGAACACTTGTCAGCATTTTAATTTAGCAAATGTGGGCAGATTTTTCATTTATGTTTTCAGCCCATTAAAGTATGCCGAGAGGTGCAGAAAAAGGAGAAAATGTGATGCCCAAATCTCAACCATTAGATCATAAGTTTAATTCAAGATTGAATCTTCATCCTTGGATCATTTTGGCTTGTCATTAAAGTCACTTATTCTCTCGATTTCTAGCCCATAATTTTGTGCATAACCAGCTACAAATAGAGAAGAGAAGTGGCAGCCATGAAAGCACAAGAAGAGAAGAAAATTTCACAAGAAATCTAAGGTAAGTTGAGTTTTAATGCAATCTGTTGCATATTCTTGCTCTTTAGACCTTCTCTTTACTAATATCGGTTTAGTTTCATGGATTATGCTTGATTTTGGCTGCTAGAAAGTTAGGTTTTTTGTGAGAGGAAATGAGAAAGAGTGGGATTTAGATCAAGTAATTGGTACCAAACACCTCTATGCAAGTTAAGGAGTTTATTAGTGTGTGTTTTGTGTTGGATTGAAGCTTGTATGAATTTAGAGAATCATGAAACCCTAGGGGAGGTGTTGTCCAATTTTCCATTTGAAAGGAACGTAATGTTTTGAGTGAAATAATCATGGGCAAATGGTTTATGAATGAGATTATGCATGTATAGAAAGCTAGAAGTTGAAAAATCACATTTTCCTATTTATTGAAATTTTCGTCCAGATGCAGAACAGTGGGAAGGAGTTTTGATTTTGATGTTTTTGATTCTTTCATTATGTTTAGAAAGCAAAATTGTATAGGGTACAAGTGAGAAAAGGACTTTAGAAGCATTAGAAGCAATTTTAGCAAAGTTAAGGGTTTTAAGACCCTTAAAGTTCAAGAGAAGTTTAGTTAAGTCTTAAGGGATGTAATGCATTATTAGCGGCTTGTTATTAATGCTAAATGCACTATCATGATGTGTAGGAGTCTAAATTGAAAAGGGAAAGTCTCAAAGTCCAAGAGACAAGCCACTAAACTCATTGAAATGCTATGGAGTTAAGGTAGCAAGACTACTAACCCTTACTTTAATATGTTTACTGATTGTTATTTATTTATTATGCTACTGTACATGCTCTTTATGTGCTATGCAAACATGTAAAGTTGTGTTATGACATGACATGGCTATGTGTAAAGTGTTCTTAAAAGTATCATGTTATGTTCATGCATGGCTAGAGAGGAAATAAATGATGATCATGCATGTTAATATATGTGGTAGTAATCTTTGATATTGAGATTCTTGAAATCTCATTCTTCCAATCAATAACATACCTAGGGACAAGGTCATGTAAGGGTAAAAGCAAGATGGCAGAAGCATGAAGAAAGTTATATGATTCAAGGTGGTTATAAAAAGCTATGCATTATGTATGTTCCTTATGTTACTGTATGACAACTGTGTGTAAATATCAATACTATGATACATGGTATGTATGTTGTATAATGAGTTAAGAGTATTGTTTGGTAAGTAAAAGTAAAGATAAGCATGCAAGAAGAAGAGAGAAGCATGAAAGATAGTCTAAAAAGGGTCTAAAGCCCTTGTTAAGAATTAGATTTCGAGTAACAATGAAAAATAGTAAATGAAGTCCAAATTCTATGAAATTTTTCAATTAAATTCTATAAATTCCAAGATTTAAAATAAGCCTTAAGTTAGCTGAAATTGGATGTGTAGATAAAAAGTTATGATTTTCCAAAGTTGAAGGAAAAATCTGAAAAATTGAAAATGACCAAATGAACAGTGGTTCTTCACATATAATACTGTATTAATTGGTCACAATATTAGACAAGTGAGTATTTTTTCCCTGTAGAAGACTTAAAGAGCTTCAATTAGAGACTTGAACCACTAAATTATGATGTTTCTAGCTTTAGTTATAGTTTTTTAAACTTGGCCAAAAATATGAAATTACCAAGTGAACAGTAGCAGTGAATAGTAACTTGAACCAACGTTTTACAATTCACTTGGTTAGCTAATTCTAAGCATTTGATGGTCATAAAGTGGTTCATAACTGATCTCTAATATAACGTGAAGCATGCTAAAGAAGGTGTAACATTTGGTGGTATCAGAGTAAGGTTCTTGCTAAAGATGAATTGTTGTACTCTTGAATTGCATATGTAATGTGAATTGTTGTATTGGACTTGTTTGGCATGTTATTAAGTAGGAATGAGTGATTGCTATTAACAAGAAAGATGAGCTATAAAAGTATAGAAGTGCCTTAGCCAACTAGATGGGGATCCTTTGGTGGTCTAATTATATTTGAAGTTATTATACACCCTGAGCCATCAATGAGATAGGGTAAGATTGTGTGCTGGGCAAAGTATAGCATAGATTTTATTTAAGAAATAGTCACAATTTGGTTATGACCTAGTTTATAGAAGAGTCTACTTCTGATATAGAGAGAAAGAGACAGAGATGGAAAAGGATCCCATAGTGCATGCCAATAGTGATAGAGCCAATACATTGGAATCCTCCTGACGTTTAAGTGAGTTATAAGAGCAGTAAGAAGGGATAGGTTGTTGGAAATTCTGCCCTAAGGGCAAATCATTATACCTCATACATTATTTATTTTAATGCATTTTCTCCATTTAATTATCATGTATTGTGCATGCTTGTTATGTAATTGCATCCATAGATGAATTATGAATATTGTCTTAAATGTCCCTTATTGGTTATCTATGCAGGAATATAGATAAAGTAGCACTAGTATGACTTTGATAAGGTATGGAGATACGAGTTAAAGTCATTGTCACAAGGTGCTGGACAGACTCGCTATGAGAAAGCTGTGTGGATTAAGTCATTAGCTTATCTCGTATGTGATCACGTCACAATGCCTTTTGACATGAGATCAACATTGATTCCTACATGAGAGTCGCTAAGTTTTGACTTAGTCAAAACTCACCTTTGACCAGGTGATGATAAAGGATATAATTGGGCTTAGGGGTCTTTCATGTGGAGGAGTGTGAGTGATCAAGATGGGATTTATCCCTCACATTAGTTGAGAGATATTATTGGGCCCCTCGATGAGTTAGTCTAAGAAATGTGTGGCCATACTATAACGAAAAGGAGTTTTTGTTTCTGAAATCACACTATTCAGGGATCAAGAAAGTAATGGTCAGGAATAAGAGGATGACGTCATCAATGCATCATCCTTGACCAAAATATTGTGTGACAAAAGGGATGTGAAATGATTGCATGAAAGGTTGTGTCATGTTAATGATCCTTATGTGATTTGGGCAGTCGCAACATCTTTCTAGAGGCCACTTGCAACTTGTGGGCTAATGCTGAGATTAACCCACTGCCAACTTCATATGGGCCTACAGGGTTGCATGCAAGAGCAGCCCAACGTGAGCTTTGATTATGGGGTTTATTCAAATTTTATATATGGATATATATATATTCCAAAAGATAAGAATATTATAAGTTAGTTTCAATATTTAATTTATTTGATAAATTAAATAACTAATATTGATTTTTAGATTTAATTTATAAAGATAAATTAAATTCATTGGCTCATTGTTTGGATTAAGTATATGGATATTATTTGATCAAATCAGATTAATCCAAATTAGAATTGCAAGATTCGGATTTCAAATTTCAAGATTAATAAATATTAATCCTGAATACCTTTTAAATTTCAAATTCCATGATTAATAAAGATTAATCTTGAATATTCTTTTGAAATTCAAATTTCAAGATTAATAAAGATTAATCTTGAAGATTAATGAAAGATTAATTCAAAATTCAGATTTTGAATATCTTTTGAGATCTTAATTTTCAAATTTTAAAGATTAATTTTGGATTATGAGACTCTCCATGAGTTCTATAAATATTATGACTCATGAGCAAGAGAGTTAATGCAATTCGAATCTGACTGTGAACCACAGAAACCCTAGAGAAAGTGTGAGACATGAGAAGCGCTAGCACTTTGTGATTGTTGGGAACGTTCGCACGGATACTGGTAGAGGGAGACGATAAAAAACGTTGGCTCCTTGTGATCAAAACTAAGAACGCGAAAGGTCGTGGAACTTGAAGAGATCTAAACGCAAGGGACACTTCGAATTCCAAATGCAAAAGGTATTGCTCTATCTCCTCAGCTTTTGACAGATCCATAGGGGGATTAGAAAATTTTAAATTCTACTATATGTACGTTCCTATCCCAACATAGGTCTAGTTATGAGATTTGTCCAGTGATTCTAATGTCAGAGGTATATGAGGCTTAAAGTATGAATAGCTGAAGTGCATTTATGATATAAAAGTGTTGTTTTGGACTTTATTTTATGACAATTGAGTATGGGACTGTGTTGGATAAATGTTGATAAAGATGTGGTTAATTATATAAGAACCAGAAGATAATAAATAGCAGAAGTACTAGAGCTGCTAGAAAGTCTCTGAATAATTAAGAATAAGGTAGATGGACTGGGAGAGGCACAATAGCAGTAGTAGCCTTAGCTCTACAACAACATCATCAATATTAGTAGCCATAACAGATTTTCCAACCAGGACCAATCTAGGTCTAGTACCAGTAAGAGCTTGTCAAGGAATAGTATTAGCAGCTGAGCTTAAGAATGGTCAGTAATAGATTGTTTGTTCTATAGACACAGTCTCCCATTCATAGAAGGATTCCTACAGTGCATATTGCATAAGTGTAGATGACCATGGTATTAACCGGTTAAGGGTTCAAAAGAGCTACCTAGAGGAAAGTCAAGTAGCATCTCATAAAGAAACAGATGATGAGAAATAGAGAAAGAAGTGATAGGTTACACCTCGAACAAGTAAAAATAAGTGAAGCAAAGCTTAGAGATGCCTTAAGCGATGAGATTTAGGTTGGTGGTATTTAGCTATGTCTTTAGGCATCACAGAAAGGTTTGACATTCAGGCCAACTACAAAAGTGAGAAATGAAGTTCTCATTCCTTAATGCCACTGCCAAGTGACTAAGAAAGTCGAGAGAAGTTTCCCTAATGGGGACAAAGTGTGTTGCAATATAATG
>JANTPZ010003222.1:0-20916 GCA_025593235.1 Vachellia pachyceras
AGCACGTTCAACACTGATTTCACGTCTTCTTAGCCCATGCCACTCATCATTTGAGGAGCAATCGGTCGTTGGTCCAAGCTTGGCAATCTGATTATGCAGCGCCTCCAAGTTGACAAGAGGAACAGTAGTTGGTCTCCCGTGAGCACAATGCAAGCCAAAGTCCTCAAATTTTGTCATCAAGGGGCTCCATATTCTCAAATTTCACCGACACACATGGAAACATTCACAAGATCCTTACTTGGAAACAGAGTGACGTTTGCTTTAGCTCTTCAACAATGAGCGAACATTCAGATGGCAGCAACGAGTCTCCAAACATAATTGCACCTTCACAATTATCAAATTAATGTACTGTTGATGACTGCAAAAAGAGGCAGCCAATAGATGCTAACCATGCACGTTATTATCAGGAAGGAACAATTCCTTGGATGTTTTCTATGTGCGATAGCCTATAATAATTATTATAATTATAATTATGATGACGATGATGATGATGCTCAAAATAGCGTTGCGCAAGAGCTAAGATGATGCCCAGAGTCTGCCACTCTTGGGAGGAAAAGATCAATCAATATGGAGGACCTCGTAAGCGTACCTCAGGATTCCAAGCTCATGAAATTGCAATAGCTACTGGGACGAAGCACATACCTCTGCATGCTTTCGAATTAAGAACTCGTACAACAGAGGGTGGCACTGTCGATGATCCATCCGTGTCAGCAAGCTAAAAGTAAAGAGACTAAGCTTAAAAAAAAGTACAGAGTAGAAGTAAAATTACATATCATAAAAGGAGGAAATCTTAAAGGCAGAGGTGTTATTTAGATAACCTGCTGAAGAAATTCCATAAGATCAATATCATTTAAGTTGACACCCAAAATGCAGGGTACCTGCTATTATTCATAATTAGCTTAGCTAACATCAGTAACATGAAAAGGAAACATGGCTTATGGCAATAATTGCACATCCAATTGCAGGTCAAAAAATTGCACATCCAATTTATTGAGTCAAGGTGCAATTTTACCCTGAAAGTTTTCACTGTGGAGCAGTGGGTACAGAAGCTTTTTTTAGGAGCAATATCACCATGAAAGTTTACAAAAGTAGCATTGTCGTCCTCCAAGGTTAAGTTTGACTGTTAAATCAGGCAAACATCCCACATGACAGCCACCTCATCATGACATTAGAGCCCATTATGCTCATAATCTCTCTTCCTTGAGGAAAAAAGGGCCTCCAATTCCCATTCACCAGTGGCATCACACTCTTCCTTCACACTACAACAATGGTCTTCGATCCCTCAACAAAAAAGAAGACAAAAAGTTGCTCATTCTCTCTTCCAACTCAGATTTATAACTAAAACAAATAAAAAATTGCAGAGACCCATAGACAATAGCCTCTGATTCTTCCAAGGGTTCCCATTGAGCATTGTATGTCAGAATCCATCAACACTGGTAGAGATTGTCATCCCTCTGCAGCGGCAACAATCTCACAAATTAAACCCCCTTTGAAACTGTACCCAGGCTTCAGACATTCAAGCTCGACAAGAAATACAAGGAAAGAGGATTTGAAATAAGAAGAGATGATGAGAGAGAAGCCATTATGGATTTTGAGGATAGAGAAATCGACAAGGGCTAATGTTTCTTACCCATGGAAACTCCCTCGCTGAGTCACCAGGCTCCACTCACGAGAAACAAGCAGGTAAAGCTAAGATCTCGCAATTTATCCTTTTGCATTTATCCATGTCGCTCAGATCTGCATGTACATGGCAGCGATCAAAGAGAGGACGAAGGCACCGATGAAGGAGCCGAGAGCCATGGCTTTACTGAAAGGTCCAAGATCTAAAGTCTGAGCCTCATATTTTGCCACAACAATGAGGGAAGCAGCGGTGAGAATGATGAAAGGGGTGGTTTTCTTCATCTCCATAGCGGTGAGAATGATGGTGAGGATTAAGGAAGGAACGTTTTTTTTTCCAGAAAAAATGATGAAGAGAGATACGATGAGGTGTGATGCCCATAGCACAATGTAGGATGCTTGACTGATTTAACAGTCAAACTTAACTTTAGAGAATGGCATGACGGCATTGCTACATTTTGTAGACTTGTAAGGCGAAATTCATTACTTGGATACCCACTGCTCCTCGGTTAAACTTTTGGAGGAAAATTGCCCCTTAACCCATCGACAATACTCCAAAGAAGCTAATATATTAATATTGATGTTTTTCAGCTATTTAAAACCAAATAAAAAAATAATCAAACAAGGAGGGGGCAGTTTTTCACCGCAACAAGTGCAACAACAGCTGGCTGCCTGTTGAGAATATCCAAATTCCTGTCAAGGCATCCACGTTATGAATAGTAAGACACAAAAATCAATCTTCCATTAGATTTGAGACCAAATTACAAGTTATTTGGTGATTAGAAATTTCATACAATTCCAGAAATAAATTAATGTCATTTCATCTTGGTTCACTAACAAAATAATAATACTTATTATAAACACTATGATGAGTATTAACTTTTAACACCAATTATCAAGATCATCATGAATTTGTGTTAGACATACTTCTTGAAGGATTTTGAATCTCGAGCATGAATGTTACAGATCCATCCCCAGTCTTTAATTTGCTCAGAATAACTGTACAATAGTTGATAGCCAATCTCAGGCAGCAACTGTATCAGGAACCATTGAAACATAGTAATCACAAACTTCAGAAAACATAACAAGTGTTCCGAAGATCTTCTCATGACATAGGACCCATACCAGTTCCTGTTCAGCATCTAGATAGTTAACTGTCCTTGCTTCTCCTGATAATACCTATGTATTCAACAAGTCTCATGAGTCATGATGGAGAAATATTTTGAATACATTCATCGTGAAAAAGTTTACCTTTTGACGCAATTCTTCCAACCTGATTCTCTCATCTGCGGCATGCTGATTTTTTAAAAAAATTATCGTAAGGAAATACTACTATCAATGTCAAACAAAACTTTGCTGAAGGCAGGTCTTCCAAGTCTCTGACAGTATCGAGTAAAAATCTCCAGGTAACCAGGGATTCATTATCGTCTAAAGAGGCACATGCATCTATATAGGCATTGAGCTAATACCTTTTAAGTAGAAGTGATGAAGTATATATAACAAGAAGATGCACGTGTGGAAAACCAAACTGAGATAGAAACAACTGTGACTACTAAGAAAATTTCTTGCCAATTATATTTCCATTTAACCAGTATCATTATAGTCAGATTCTGCGTTGTTCAATCAGGGCCCTCTATGTGACTCAACAAAAAGACACAAGCCAATAATGCAAACATCCACTAAAGACAGACCTGATCAATAACAGCAAGGGTTCTGCCGGCCACAACTGGAATGAATTTCTTATCCACCTGATGAAGAACTCTGGCATTCTCAAGGTAGTTCTTACTGATAGTTTCAGGTAACAATGAATCACCAGCAAGATGCAAGAATCCAGAAGAAATGTCAAGTATATCATATTGACCATGAAAATCAAGTGTTTTATCCTTTCTCTGTGGAATGGTCACAATCACGAGTCAGATCACACAATCAAACAACATTCTAATTCTCATCAGAAATGAAATGGGCCTCTGAAAATTGGAAACATAACTGGAATTTGAGGTGAGCAGTTCCGCCATTTTGTCCTGTAATCCTTAGAATCTTCCACTTCTCTTGAGGTCAATTCTGTAAAATGCACAGCATGTTATCCCAAGAAAAATATGATTCAAATCACTCAACTAATTAATAAAATGAACATGAAATGAAACAATCAACTACAACCATAACTGAATTAAGATGGCATCCAAAACTTCCTCAGTCCAGTAGTAGAGAAAATTCCAAAACTAATTCAAATTAGCTTTGTTTGTGATAGATACACAACAAATAGATCTCTACAAGCTCACGATGTTGCTTAAACTTTTACATGACTAAAGCAGTCATATTTAAACATTCTCCCCACTTAAATCAGTCACTCAAACCAGAATGAAAAATAGTGAGCCACCCAGTGCTGGTCCAATTTTTTATTCACTCTGAATCCAAGGATGAGACATATTGAGCAGGAAAAAAAATGATATTTGACATGAGCTCTCTGTCAAACCAAATTATTTTGCTGACACTGGACTCACCTTTAAATGGACTACTTCTTTGACCATTTAAACTTTGAAAACGTTCAGACTCTTCATTGCTATTAAACTGCTGTGTATCTTCCAGAGTAGCGATTTTCTTCTTCACAATGGAACTAAAATCATTGCAAAACTGTAAGAATTATTTGCAACATTACAGCAGTGCAAGCAAGGAAATTAGAGTTTATCCTACTTATTTTCAAGCAACAGATGTTCCTTAGGGGTTGGGTGAAGTGGACCAGAATATTGCTGGGGATACTCTTCATCAACTTCTGCCAATTCTAAATATCAGTCCAATTTTTTTTTTTCAGTGAAACATGTTGCTAGATTGAAAACAAGAGGAAAGAGGGGGAAGAAGGGGAAGAAACCTCTATCCTTTAAAGCACGGTTGGAGATTTGGCCTGCAGGACTTTTGGCTACCAATGTTAAAGGTTGATTTAAAGAATTAAACCTTCTTCTTCTTTTGTGAAATGGAGGGGCTGAAAAGCTTCTTCTAGATATGTCATGATTCTTTTCTGAAGCTGAATGTCTAACATGATCCTTTTTTATTCTGTTCTTGCTAGGTCTTTGGTAGTTTTCACCACTTGACACCGGAAACAGCCAAGCTGACCCATCTGTTAAAATATCTGACCATTTGTTTGAATCTATATCATAACAATCAGGCCATTTGCCTAACTTTGGATCTGGCCATTTGGTAAAATTTAAATTGTTACAGCCATCGGGACCATCAAAATACAATCTATTGTTTCCAAAACTTCTCAAGCACTGATCTGAGTTGAAGCTGTATGAAATATCACAGCTGCATCTATTTTCTTTATCATCTAAAATTCTTTTATAATAGCATCTAGGTGTTCCTCCAAGACCATCATGATCAGCGCCTGACATATGATCAACATCCCATGCAGTGGTTTCATGTAACAATGTCTTCAAGACAGGGTAACGTTCTGATGCCAATAACTCTGGATTGCCTGAATCAGAACGAAAACATTTTTCTTCAACAGATCCTGGGCATCCCATTTGTGTTGTCAAGGAGCATGAATATGAAGGAAAACCTTTTTCTTCATTAGATGCTCCTGAGAGAGAAACAGAATCTCTAGATGTGTTAAATTTTTCGAAAACTTCTGGACAGGGATGGGCACCTAGGTTCTCAACTCTGCCACTGCCCACTCCCAAATCTTGTCTGGTGCTAAAGCCATCGATTTGAAACCCATGTTCATTTGCATACAAGATCTTCTCATGCTGAACACTAACTTGTATAGAGCAACTCTTCAGAAAAGGTTTTTGAAAATCCCTGTCAATCTCTACATCATTATAGAGCTCACGACAACCATAATGCAAGGAACATTGAGATGATTCACTGACCATATCATCATCAACTTCAAGAAATTTATTTCCCTTTGATGAGCTTGGTGCATTAAAAGATACATTATCACTGAAGATTCCTCCAGCAGCAAACTCACCATCCAAGAAATCATCTCTTCCAGCTAGATAGTTGTTATTATTCCACATATTGCAATGATTTTTAGTCACAGTGGGACCACACTTGGTATATGATCCATCCATTGAAAAGCTAGAATAACCAGTCTGACATAGAAAGTCTCTCTTATTTTTTTTCTCTTCGAACTTCACAGCACCCCTGGGCAAATAGCCAGGGGAGGATCTAATGACTTGCCCATAAGATAAGCAATGGTCATCTTCAGCTAACTTGTCAGAAGTGGAAAAGAAAAGGTCAATGAATTCCTTACTCTTTTGGTTTCCACAATTCGCTGTATCTGCATCAAAGAGATTTGGAAATTATTTTCAACTGTTGAAAGACAAACTAAACCAACATCACCCCCAGCAACCAATAAAGCATTGTTTGCAAATATTTTCCCTAAAATAAAAAATTTTGCTGCTTAAAGGGGGTATTATTTTTAACTCAAATATAAGAAGGCTAAAGCAAATGGCAGAAATCGATCATAATTAAAAAATCACCTGCTTGAGCCAAAATGGCTTTGTCAATTTCCTTGCACAGTTGAGGTGCTTGTACCACATGAGTGGCATTATAAGAATCTCCTACAAGCATATCAAAAACTAAAATAAGTATAGGCACTACTAATTCATTGAATCAAATACCAATAAGATGCAGTGTTACCATGAGTTAAGCTCTTCCCCCAGAAATTTTTGACGGCCTTCTCAATGAAGTTCAGTATAGAATCCCAATCCTTCAAAAGTGTGGTTGGGAGGAGTCAAATTCTGAGACGCGTTCATGAGGTCTTGCGATACAACATTTCAAGAAAGGCATCTTCAACAATCATGTTATAAGTGTATAAGCTAAGAAGGTCGAGTTATTTTACATTCTAGCTAGTAGGATAACGGCCCCTAGTAAAAGTAAGATGTTCTTTCTAGATGTAGTACACCCCTTTTATCTATAAATAGGATAGTCTGAGAATAAAGTTAGTACTGAGAAATTCTCTATTTCTCTTCGTATAACTAATGATTCTTGCTAGAGTTGATTTAGAACATCCAATGTACGGAATCACTAAAATAGCATACAATGAAGATAAGAAAAGCCAAAGAGACTACCTTAAATTGAACAGAAGTCTTTGACGGCTCAAAGGTTAAATCATACAGAGACCTTGGGCAAAGCAAATTCAAGATATATGCAGGATACGCTTGAGATCTACTTCTTTTCTTGTTCTGGAACTTGCCACCTGCTTTCCGTGAGTCCAGATGGTCAAACCTAACAGCCAGTTGACTCAGGAGCTTATGTATTGGGCTTTTGCTGATGAACTGTGAGTTTATATCTGGGCATGCTAAGGACAGAGGTGAATATATAGTAAGCATTTGATTCTTGTCAAGCTCAATGCATCAACTCTAGACACTTGTTACATTATCCAAAATTTAAATTCACATGGATACAGATGTACTGCAAGGCCTGAAAAACGAACAAAGCACCATACTAAGAGTTGGAGGGGGTAGAGGAAAGGTGATAATCCATATATAAATATATATATGTTTTCTCTTATGATTAGATAAATACTTGAATTGATATATCAAAAATATAAATCACCTTCAGAGTAAAACTATTGCAGGGACCAGATAAATATCCTGAAACCTTTATCACATCATCCCGATCTTGTAATTCATGAAGAGAGCTTGAGAGTTCCACCCCATAGCCACTGGTTAAAAGTGACAGTGGAGAAGAAGAAGAATGTGTGCAAAGAAGTTCATCCTCACTATAGGGAACAGGATAGATAATGATGTTAAACCTTGAAAAAGAAACAAAAGAAGAGAGAGAGAGAGAGAAGGGAAGATATGACTAATGAATTTGCAAGCAACATGCCTTTCAAGATCAACAACTTTGAACAAAATATTTGGACGCACAAGTGCGAGCCGCAGCATACATTTCTTGACTGATTGCAGAAACTTCTTTGGGCTTCCAATTGTAATTCATCAGTCAGTACAAATTTTTGAAAACATATAGTTTCATATACAATTATGACTATCATAAGCATGTTAAAAAATGAGGGGATGTGAAAATAGGAACCTGGATTGTATATATTTCCTCCGAACTGGTTGGTTATGAAATAAATCACGAACAACAACTGAAAGAAATTAGTGATAAATTAAATGTGTCATTAAATTGAAACAGATGTGATGAAAAGAATCATTATGTAAGACATTAATTTGCCTGACAATGCCTCTGGTGCTTTTGGCACCAGTTAAGAATAGCTCCTAAGGCACCTTAGAGTAGATGCCTGGTTCTAAGGGAAAGGGAAACTTAGAAGCCCAACTAAAAATGTTCCAAAACAGTCTGGGATAAAAGAGGAAACTACAAAACCCAACCTCAGAGGTCTAAGAATAAGGTAAAATAGTCATTCTGGCCCAACATTATTCAGGCTTTTTTTGAGTTCATGAATACAAAACCAAAGCCCACTAGTATGCTTGAGTATTTAATTCATCTGTCAAACATCATTATAAATTTATGCTTCCTTATTATTATTATTATTATTATTATCATATTATTATTATCATCATCATTATCATCATCATCATCATCATTTTTTTTTTTTGCATAGCTATTACGGGCATTTCTCTAATTTGGCACCTTGTTTCACTTGGAAGTGCATCTTTTTAGTGTCCCTTATTTAAAATGTTTTAGAGGTCTAATGCCCTAAAAGGGCCTTTTGCCTTGAGTACCTTGGCAATGGCTTCACCCCAAAGCGGAAGTACAAAAGGTGTATAACCTAGATCCAATATCATAATTGCCAATGGCAACAAGTCAAAACATGTTATAACTGCAAAATGGATGAACCAACCAACTGACAACTGACCTAGGATTTAACTACAAATAAAATAAAAATAATTATTATGTTACATGAGCAAGGAATAACAAAAGACAAATGAGAGGCAAACCGTATTATACTATCCCAATATCCTAAATTGTACAAGTTCACAGTTCATGTGAGAAAACGGCATGACTAAAAGTCTATCCAGCATTTATCTGGTTCCCACATATAAGCAGACAGAATATAAAAAAGTCAAATGTTGGATTGATGAATTATTATTACCCGTTGTTCCCACTTCCTTTCTATCATCATCTATACCAAGATATAGACACTTGCGGCCCTGCAGCAATCACAGAAAAGCTCGAGTTAACAAACATTGCAATCAATAGCAGATATACCATTCAGCTCACCAGGACAAAATAGCCATGGTGAATAAATGGTAAGAACTTATCTACACCTTCATTACTTTGCGGTATCCATTTGCCCTTCCAAAAGTTCTTGTCAAAATTTCCAACAGTGAAATTTCTGAAATCGAAGCTAAAGCTTCCCCCCGAAAACCAAAGTTTCCACTTGTGTCATTCAGATCAGCCAAACTAAGTAACTTTGATGTTGCTGCTTGTACAATATACATATGATGCATCCAATTATCACAGGCAACTTGGAAAATTAGATTCACAAGATTTAAACAAGGTTTCCTATGCATCACTATTTATCAAATAATCATCAGCATGAATAATTTTTTTTAAAAAAAAATCTCATCAAACAACTTTTGCAAATGCTGATCAAGGACCTCTGCAACTACGAAATTACAATTACAAATATATATCGAAAAGCAGTTTTAATTTCATAACCTATAACTATCTTCATGAAAAATAAACAACTAATGAAATAAATTAGATATAAGGTCACTTAAGCTGGAATACAATATTATGAGGCCCTCTTCTTATAACAATGGCATAGTTACCTGTGAATCTCAATAAATAAATAATCCATTTGGGTCTTTAATCATGACACAATTTTTACCAGCAAAAATTTAATATCAGCAAGGCATGGGATCATTTAGTTACAAAAATGATAAATGATAAAATAAGCATGAGAGCAACAACTAGCATTAGCAAGAAGTCTTACAGGTAAAAAAAAATAGAAAAGATGATAAATTGATAAAGTGCATACCGTATCTTTCTCCAACCAACATCAATCCATCTCGGGTAATACCAACTCCTACAAATATAATTGTTTAGAAACAAGAAGATGGATCACAGACAAATGTACCATATGGTTTCAACTTTCAAGTCAGATAATGTTTAAGAAATGAAAATAATTACCATCATCCACTACTTTTAGGTAACAGCTTCTGACACTAACAAAGACTGAGACCTGAAACAAATATATCAGGCAGTTCAAGGATTTGACTATCTCTTTGATAAAACAGACAATTAGTTGTCTAAAAGATAGACATCGAATGCTCAGAATTCAGGGGTGATTTGAGATCATAACACCAAGCAACAAAAGCCAAAACCAATTGGTAATAAGCCGCAAGCAATGAAGGAATTATCTTTTTTTTTTTTTTAAAGTTTTACACTTTATGGGAGGTAGAATTTTCTTCCCCTAGTCATCCTCGCTGGCTGAAGTTGGTCAGTTACATAAATCTTATAACAGAAATCCCTAAAATGATGTCACCATTTTATTATTGATATACAGCCCAAAAAAAAAAAGCTTTCCAATATTCCAGAATCACCGTAACCAAACCATCTTCTAGTCACCACATCAAACACAGCAACTCCTCAGTCCTCACTGCCACTCAACAATATTAGTGTATCACCATTTACCAACGCATTCAAGATAATGGCTCCGTGCGACTGCATCTCATTCCTCACTAAGACAATGATCTGATATATTTCATAGCGGGATCCAAAGTCCGTGAGAATCGTAAGAACAGAAGGATAGTGCATTAATTGGCTGTACTGAGCACTGTGTCTAAGCTAGTCCAATATCAAAGACCAACCAGTTATATCAATGCAATCAGAATTCTCGAAGCCAGAAAACTTCCCCGTTCTAGTATTCTATTAATACTTGCACAAATCATGCGGTATATAAATAAATACCTTCGTTGCGCCAGCATCCAGGCTATTGAAAACCAGTTCTTCCACAACCCTCGTCAAGTCGAACAAGAAGATGCCAGAACGCAATGAACTACGAACGTCCTCGGGCAAAGTTCTTATGCTCGTCATCGAACTAAGCAAGAGGCCAAGAGCAGAAAGAATTAAACTAACGCGACCGGCAGAAGCTCCACAGGGAAAAAAAAAGGAAATGCCACCGACCTGTTCACCACGTTGGTGAACGTGGTTTCTCGCCCGGTATGCGGGGACTTGTGTTCGGAAGCCGAAGCTCGGCCGGGCCCGGGGAAGAAACATAGCTTCACCGCTGTTGAGGCCCATAAATGAAGGCGGTTAGCTCCCACGTGGCTACTCAAACTGAAAAGTCAGTCCCTTCCGATGTAACAAATGACCTGGGATCTTGTGATCCATCCGTATCCGTCCAAGATTTATTCTAGTTTGGGCCCACTAAAAAATGATCCGTTACGAGTGGGCTTCACAATTAAATGGACGGCTACCGAACAGTCCATAACCCACCCATACATATTTATTTTTTTAAATTAAATTTATTTTTATCATATATTAAATCTCTAATTTATAAGACAATTTGAATCCATGGCCAAGTGGTAAACTATTTTCAACAATCATTTGCCAAGCTCAAGTGCTCAACTGCTTCTGGACCATATCAGAGTGCAACTTTTCATCCATTTTTATGTTCACATGAAAATAAATTAAAAAAAACCCTACCTAGCCACCTTCTTTCAATTCTTCCTCCTACCGTGGCTCTAGAGCTGGTAATGGTCAAAATAGGCGGGCTGCAGGTTGGTAAAAGTCAGTTTATCAGGGTGACGGGCTAATTCCAGCCTGCCACCCTCAACCCACGGATTAGGCGGGCTGAGCGCGCGGGTTAGCGAGCCAGCCCGCCTAACCCGTTTTTTAATTTTTTTAAAAAATATATATATTATGTATTTTTTACATTTTTTTCATCCTAATATTTTTTTACAAAGAAAATGTAATATTAAAATCTATTTTTAAGAAATTATTGAACACTTATTCATAGAATTTAAAAGAGAATAGCATAAATATGCAATCTTATAAAAAAAATTGGGTAAAAAAATTATTTTTTATTTTTTAAAAATAAAAAATAAAAAGTTGGCGGTTCCGGCAGACCCGCTTTACCGTCTCTGTGGCTACGTAGTCTAGTAAGTCTCACACAACCTTTCTTTCTCTCTCTCTCCTCACTTCTTCACTCTCGCTCACCTCATCTTTCTCTCCCCTCTTCTTCTACAGAAGAAAAGCATTTCCAATGGCAGACTCGGCCAGACGTTGCTCCAGGCGAACACGATGGGAGGGAAAGCTACGATAGTCCTAAGCAATGATTCCAGCTCCTCCTTATTTTTGGTATTCAAGAAGACGAAGCCTCTCCGGCGAACACGATGGGAAGGGCATTTTTTTTTCTCATTCGACTCTGTATATTAGCAGGTTTGGAAAAAAAAAATAAACGGACGGGGTTTTGAAAGCCCGATTTCCTACAGTACACAAGTCTGTCTCAGGTCTTTACACTTTCTAATAAAAATAACTTCTGTACCTCAGAAAGTCAAAACACCGTATGCCTAGGGTTTTCTTGCGTCAACTTTTGTCTCGTAGACATGATTCTTACCAAACATGCACGCGATTATGGGGTGTTTGACAAAGTTTCTGAACACCTCAAAAGTATGTTCAACAGTATTTTTTTCGTAAAATGAGATAATCTAATTCACACATTTACCTCGTATATGGTAAAAGTACTTCTGCATTACTTTCCCAAACAGACTCATTTATGACAATGATAAGATGAATTATTATGTAACTGTGGTTTATGGCCATAAAAACAAAGCGCGAAGTGTGGTTATTTACAAAGGTTTCATGAGCAAGATATAGAACAAGCAATTACAGAACCAGAATTCCGAGGCTTTTTTCCAATATCTCACACAAATTTATAATAAGCAAGATATTTCATTCAATTCTAATATTTTAAATCCAGCCCCTACCTCTGTTTTACTAGTTGTAATATCTAAAGCTTTATATGGAAAATCTTCTTATCCTTGTCTTTTTAGCATATCGTGTTTGAGTGAGACTAATGTTGTATTGGATTACCCAAGTTTTCAGGACAAAAGAAGTATATCATTATCATATTAAACAACGGAGTTTATAAAAAGACACGAACTAGCTATTTATTGCATGAACATAACGAACTTGCTTTTTCATGGGATCTGTAAATATACTAAACCAACTTCTCTCCTGCTGACGTGGATAATTATATGGCATGTTATCCTATGTGACGAGAATCCGTCCGTCTAATAAATGTAACATTGTTAAGTTCTTTTTTTAATTTTAGGGTAAAATTGCTCTTAAAAAAGATTCAATAAAACTTCTAAAGTAAAAATGTACATTAACCCATGTTTTATTAGCCTTCATTTCCAGAACTACATATTATTGTATAACTTTTCATTATACGCTGCGACTTCATGCAGAATAATGTCAAAATGAATGATACCATACTGCGTGAGAATAAACACACTCGTGTCAGTAAGCCTCTGGACGGTATCATTTTGCTCACAAAATTCTCGAACACTTTACATCTTTGTAGTTAATCCAATACAAAAAGAAAAACAAATAAATCCGGTCAAAAAAAAAAAAAAAAAGCAAGCCAAATATAAGCCGTAACAAAACCACATAAAAAGAAATCATTCATTCAACAGCCTTCACTTCCCCAACTTGATTTTGAGGTTGCTCATCCCAACATGAACCTTTTCCACAGTTGGCTCATTTCTCTTTTCACACGGAGCTGAATCCTTACCACTAAACCAAGTGTGTTGCAGGCACTGCTGGGCTGTTGGCCGGTTCTCTGCTGCAAAATCAAGAAGCGGCAGAAGAAAATCTGCGAACTCCCTTGCATCCTTCTCTGAAAATTTGTATCGATCAATCAACAATTTACCAAGCGGCCAGAATTTTAGCCTCCGGATCCGTTTTAGATCCCCGTGCCTGTCGAAGTAATCCTTGGATCGTGCTCCGGCGATTGCAACCTGCAAGAGCAACCCATGCGTTCATTAGACATGCCATAATAGCTTTCTCAAGAACCCATATCAAGACCACAGGAATGTACTCACCCTACGGGGCATTTTCCCCAGAAGTTCCATCATCATGGCTAGGTGATCCTGAAACCACAATTTATAGTTGTTATTTTAATATACAGTCCCGAGGTTCTGAAACGTGCTTTTGCCAAGCTCACAACACAATACTCTTAATGTTTCTAGTACCAGGTCCATAAAAAATGAAAGAATTCTCTTTTGGCTGAAAGAACCAAACGATGGTCAAATGCTAGCCTAGCTAGAAATGCAATCCCATCATGTAAGTAACATGATTGCATAAGAGTCAACAGAGACATCTATATCTAGGTTTTCTGCACCATGATGATCGTAAATAAAGTTACTCTCTGAAACTAGAATTTCATAACCCACGACCTACCTATGGTAATTCCAAGGAAGTTCTTTCATCGCTTTGCATGTCAGTGGAACAAAATGCTATCATGATGGAAAACTCAAATTCAGAATCAAAGGATCTAGCCAGTTTGCAAGTGGCATTAGGTTCAATTCTCAGCATCGCACGACCCAAACAGAGAGCCTAGACAGAAGTTGCCAATAACATTTTAAAATTATTTTCCCAATCAGAGTTATGATCTGCATCTGTAATCAGCTACCAGCGTTACCCACTTCATCCCAAGAACTTAATTCAAATATTTTAAACTTTATATACTGAAGTTATGCGGTTCAGGTTTAATCTGTATCCTAAATGCTTGTCATCTGTCACAGTTGTACTTCCATACAAAAAACAGGATGTTAATGAAAGATATCCTTTCCAATCCATCACCATGTTAATTATCTTGAGTACACAGATCCTAGAAAGAAAGGACCATGTAATTAAGTTCACTATCCATTCTGTAAAATGACCATCTTTCCATCCCATTGAGGTAGCTTCGGTCATAAGGAGCCAGGAAAGAGTAACAAGAGACTTATAAAATGCCTGGCATATGAGATAGATTATAACACAACCAAACTTTTACCACAATACAAGAGACGATAATTAGCACATTTATCTTAACTGTAAATATAGAAGACAATAATTTTGGCCAACAAAAGGACACATTACAAGAATGCAAGTTGCTTTCCCCCTCCAAAAACAAAGAAAAAGCCATAATCTAACAGCACCTGCAACAATTTCCAGACAGCATTTCTAAAAGAACCCTCTAGCTTAAACAAAGCTCAAAGTATATTTAATCCATCCACAAGTTTTACATTTGCATGAACATTAGTTAGCCCATTTATTAAGAAAAAAATCATGTCGCTTCAATGTTGCAGAAATGTCAAAGACATTACAGTATTCAGTACATGCTGAAGCAATTATCATCATTTTTTCCATGCAAAAGCTACTGGACTGAATGAAACTATAACATGTTCAAGCAAAATTATATACCTCATCTTCACTAAAGTCTTGTCCACCTTTTGGGGTAAACATCAGATCACCAGTGGCAAGTTCAAAAGCAGTGCAAGCAAAAGACCACATGTCAACAGAGAAGGAATAACCAGCCTGCAATATTACTTCAGGAGCTCTGTACTGCCTTGTCTGGATTTCTTCAGCAATTCGCTTATCAGCCCAACACGCATTTCCAAAATCTACTATCTT
This sequence comes from Vachellia pachyceras, assembly GCA_025593235.1. Classification (NCBI taxonomy): domain Eukaryota; kingdom Viridiplantae; phylum Streptophyta; class Magnoliopsida; order Fabales; family Fabaceae; genus Vachellia; species Vachellia pachyceras. The sequence goes on from JANTPZ010003222.1 coordinate 15,205, forward strand.
GCATCTCACATCAATCTCTTCAATGTTTCTTTCAGACTTCCAAGCTTCTCCTACTCTTCCCATTGAATCATGCTTTTCAGATATCTTAGCAACTGCCCTCCTTGCCCTCCCTTTTAATCTTTTCTCAATAAGCCTCGTAACTCCGCCAGTCGGGTTTCCCTCCGGCCTCTCTAGGATTGGGTAAAGTCCAGATCTAGCAGGGTCTTTGGAAGCATCAATAGAAGAAAAGAGAAGAATATTTTCAGGTTTTAGATCAGTGTGGATTATACCAAGTTCTCTGTGCAAGTAATCCAGGCCAATCAAAATACATTTGCAAATCTCCCTAACTTTATTTAATGGAAGGCCTTTGTAACGGTTATATCTGATCAGACGAAGCAAACTATCACCAAGAAACTCAAGGACCATACAAAGGTGCTGTCCATTTGGACCAGTATGCTTAAAATGATCGATCAAGTGGACAACACACTTTGAATTTGAAGGATCGCCATCGGCAATAAATGAAAGAACACTAATCTCATGAAGGGCAGCCTGAGCAAATTGGGCTGCACTCTTCTGGATCTTAAGAGCAACGTATGTCTGAAAAATCAAAAATCAGAGATACAGCATTAGAAAAGATCTGGGAATAAATTACAGGTCCGTCCACCCAAAAGAAGATAAAAAGGAGGAGTCAATAATGATATTTGAATAGCTATTTTACTTCTGCATAATATTTTTCAATTAAAAACCTATGACAGATTGAGTCGATTTATGCAAGCATAAGGCGGAGTTTGTGAATTATATTGTACAAGCATATCATCTATTGTTTCCATATATAGCTCAGTGAATGCGCAATCCAACATGAATTACATACTAGATAGATACAAAAGGTAGCAAGCGTTCTTATTAAATAGAAAATCGAAGGAAGGACTAAGGAGAGTGAACCACAAAATAAAAGGAACAAAACTACATATTTTGAAAATATGAATCGAGTTGTCAGTGGAAGCAAAGGAAAATCGGTGATAATAGGAAAGCTTCACGTTGTCAACTGCAGAAAAATTTGAACTCATGAATTGAATACGCACAATAACGAAGACGTTAGTAATTGAATTGCTCTAATAGATTCATAACAGACTGCACTCGAGAGAAAAGTTTAAAAAATTTTCTTACATCTAACATACAAATCACACGCGGTCATAAAAAATGTGGGTAAAACTTTTTTTTTGTTTGGGAGGGGGGGGGAGTCCGTTTCTGAAAAAAAAATGAATGAATAAATCCACAACGCAGCAACAGAAGAAGAGGGATCAAACGTACAGAGGTGCGAGTATCGTAAGCAAGCCAGACAGTAGAGAACTGACCCCAACCGAGCTTCCTTTGTGCTATGTACCTGCCGCCGACGAACTGATCGCCGACCCGGACGGCATGGTAGCCTCCTTTCCTGTAGGATTCGAAGCCTTCATCATCCTCCTCGGACCCGGACGACGAGGAGCATGACATCGTTTCCTCTTCTTACCTCCTCAACCCTCTGATCTAGTCAAATCAGAAAAGGAAACTGATATGATCTCCGTGTCTCGTGCTTTGGGCCAAAGTTGGCTCAGGTCGACAAATCTTTATTATATGATGATGTTTAAGCAATGGCTCGGAGGTGGGATTTGGATCAGTTGATCAAATTTGAAGGCTTTATTCGGGAGATGGGAAGGAATAAAGAAGGAAGAGTGTTAAAATTCGAGGCTTTACAAACACACAAGACTCTTCAACCCTCCACTTTTTTCCTCTGCTCTTTCTCCCTTTCCTTGCACGATACAAGTTCGTTGGCAGAGCACACCTTTTTCTAATTTGACTATTTTATCCTTGTAGTCCCTGCTAGTACAGGGTGGTGAGAGTGGCCAATTTGGGAAATTGACAATTGGGAAGTTTATTTAGGTGATGGGGACACGGGGTGTGATCAAGCAAATTGTTCTTGAGCGTTGGGAGTTGCTGCGCTTTCCCGCGTCACCCACCCGCCTCTTCTGCCAAGCCTTACTTTTTCTTGTTTAGCACAAGCTTCTTCTTCTTGTTTTTTTTTAGCACAAGCTTCTTCTTCTATGTGTGCAAGTTTATTTAGGTGATGGGGTGTTATCAAGCAAATTGTTCTTAAGCGTTGAGAGTTGCTGCGCTTTCCTGCGTCACCCACCTGCCTCTCCTGACAAGCTTTACTTTTTCTTTTTTAGCATAAGCTGCTGCTTCTTCTTCTTCTTCTTCTTTGTGGGTGTGTGCATATCTATCCATGCTTTACGTAAAAAGAACCAGCCATTGCACTGCTACAACAACTCGAGAGAAGAAGCAACACCCAATCTCTGTTTCCATTTTGCCGAGTTTGGGTCTCCAGATGTGTTTTCAATCAGATCGTCTCCTTCATTTATTAAAAAAAAAAGAATTACTCGAACTGGCTAGCATATCTGTTCCAATAACTGTTTTCAGCTGTGGGTCAGCTTCAAGGCTAGTGAGAGATAAAGAAAACTCGCCATGCGTGGCGATCAGCTTCAAAGCTTGACAGGGAGGAACATAATAATTAGAAAGACATCATAATTTACGATTTCAAATAAAATAAAAGGAAAATGATAGAAAAAGAATTGAAGAATGCAAAAGGATAATTAACGCGTTAGCTACTCCACAGGTCAATACATACATCGCCTAATATCCATCGTTGGTATCTAATCCTATTTGCTCCCCTAGCCGAAGCAATTTTTTAAGCAAGGGCCGAAACAGGTGAAATGGCATTACTTGGATGCTACTGTAGGTACATGTAAAGAAATGATCGAAGTGCTGTCTTTGCCTGAGAATTGGGCATGCGTGACTACTTAATACTAATAGGCGGATTCACTGCAAATACTAACTTGACTCATTATTGCCGGTATAATGTTCTACTTCTTCATATCCATCGTGCAATGCATGTAATTATCGATAGAGAGAAGGGGAGCGAATTAGATTAGATACCCAGTAGTTATAGCCGTAAATAATGAATGCTAAGCCCCGTGCATATCGAACCGTGCAGTGTTCTAGCTACCACGCTCAAGACCCCGCTTAGGGAGTACATTCCCAAGAATGCCCGACAGCAGGTACTGTCGGTAAAACTTCTGGTTAGCAAAATAAAATGTAGGCACAAGGCAACACTTAATGCTTATGTTGATTGATTTTACCATTTGGGAGTTTTGTTTTGTCACGCCTTTAACAGTAAATGCCGTCAATTTCAATTCATTTATATTTAAAAAACCCATGTGATCTGAAAATAAGGCATTAATGGAGAGTGCCTCTCCTCATTTGGTTTCTTCAGTTTAAATTCTAAAAAAACAAATTTCTTCTACAATATTCAATTTAATTATTTATAATATTAGCTCTCACACAAACACTCAGCGGTATCGGCATTTTGGATTTGTAAAATCATTGTGTTTGTTTGGAAACTCATTTTTCCAAACGGTACACGTAAATCAAAATAAAACCATCTCGAAATCTATAAAATCATTTCAAAAGCCATAACTCCTTTCTCCCATCGGATTTCTCAAACACACATTATCATAGTTTGCTGTTATTCCACTTCTCATCACTCTACAGCATACTCTTGTACTATCATTTTTGGTTTCTGGGTTGATTTCTTCTCTGAAATGCTCGCTTTCTTGCCAAGTTTTTCTTGGACCATTTTTGTGGGATGTGGCATGCTTCTGTTCATCAGATCAGCTGCAAATTAAGCTACCGCAAGGAGAGGAGGTGAAGAGAATGGAAACGTAGTGGGGAGAATCCGGAGCCAGCATCACCGTGGAATCATGTGCCATCAAAAGCGCTAACACACGAAAGCGTAAAAAACAAGGTAGCCAACCTCTCGTGGCAACGATTCATTCCCTCACTTGAATATGTAACATAGAAGGCCAATGTCTGGCGACATTTTTTATTTTGATTCATATGGACATGAAATGTCAGAACCAAATCAACAAGTTTTCTGTCTTTAGATTCTACACCACTCATATTTGCAAGACCGCAAGTGAAACTTTACCCCTAACACTGCAGTCAGCGGGAACCTTGACGAATCACCAGACCTTATCACAAGTTTCTTTGACAGCTCTCCTTTCTACAGCGTCTACAACTTCAAGGCCTGAAAAGTTTCAACCAAAGCATTGCATCATCGGTCTCTTCAACTTAAAAAAACAAGTTCAAAATCTGTATATCAATTTTGACCACTTTCCAAATGAAATAAATAATCATGGTCCTCTGAACCAAAAAAGAAAACAACAAATTTCATTATGAGTTTGAACTCATCGGTGCCAATCTCCACACCCTAAAATTTTTACGAACCATCCCGCAACTAAGCTTCACTAATTTGCCCAAGCTCTTTTCAATGACTCCCAATATATCATAAAATATTCTTCCCCTCCAAATCTAAGAGGCTGTGGATTTCAAAAAACATCAATTGTCTGCTCATTTTACAGCACAGCAAAGAACATAAGATCCCCAAGATGAAAACCAAACTGACGACCAGAGCCACCAAAATAGTTTGAACCCACGAAACTAGTCCATTTAACCCAATTGTGTTAGTAGACTGGATTTAGACTTTACCAACCAATGTAATTCCAAGGTGAACTTGACTCATTCCACCAACTGTCCAAGTCATCAGGTCAAATGGACCAATCCACATGATTTGCCCATTTTTTAACTAGTTTGAATATTTTTTAAGAACTGACCGGGATCACGTTTCCACTCTAACCATAAGAACTAGCCCTTCAATACAAGATCCAAGTACTCTTGAAGTAGAAATTTTAAGAATTTTATTACTTTGTTTTAGTTATTTGATGGAACTTGAGTTGGTTGAGTGCTTCCTCCATTTCAAAATATTTAATGTTTAAGTTTATGCAGACAAATTAAAAAGGTTGCAAACAGCCAAGACTGTTACAAAATATAACTATATTTGACTAAAATACAAGAAATATTAATTTTCTAATCATCCCCTACTTATTCTCATTCCTCATAAAATCATAAGTTAATAAGGGATAAAATAATTATAAAAAAAGTAATGCTTCCTAGGAATACCAAAACAACAATTCTTTTGAAATAAAACCAAAACTCTAATTATCTTGAAACAGAGGGAGTGGTTATTATGTTTGATTATTGAATATTGAAAGAGTTGTTTGAGTGTTTGATGTTGGTAGACTGTTAGTTGATCTTCAAGGATACGTATTATTGCAGTAGATGCTATTTGCTTTTTCTTCTGCTTTATTTGTTTTAATTTTTAGTAGGTTAAATACTCCTCTTCCTCTTCAAATGACTTGGGTCCCACAACCTCATTAGGCCTCATGGTTAGAAAAAACACTTGCAGACATATTTTTATATTACCCACCAACGAAATCTTCAAATCAAAGGTGGAAATTGGACCGTGCAGAACTTGAGCCTACACCTTATTAGTTTGTTTGATCTATTCAAGTTTTTGACCCATTTAAGATGCGCAGGCTAGACAGGCTAATGGGCCAACTAATGTGGGCTTGCCTAGTCCACTTCGACAAATTTAGCTGGTATAATTTCCAGCTAATGATAAATAAAAAAGCTCCAATGTGCAGAACACTAAAGTATCATCGCAGAGCGCCCTCACCCCAAAAAGGTTTTGAATGGGCAAAATCAATTATTCAAGTTTTAGCAAGATCAGGGGAAGGTGGATTTTGAGGGGAATATTTCAATCACACAAAAAACTAAAGATGGTCATGAATGGCATTC
>JANTPZ010003223.1:0-11836 GCA_025593235.1 Vachellia pachyceras
TGCTATAGCGCAACTGTAGAATTCAGCAGCTTTGGCATAACAACCAGTTTCCATAGCCTTGTTCCCTGCAGAATTCCAAAGAATTGATTTAATCCAAAGAATAGATGAACGAGAAGAACTGTGAAGCAGTAATGATCGGTACATAATGAGAGGGAGAAATGAAACTTGTAAGCCAGATCTAGCTATGCTATGATCACAAGTCTGTGTCATAGTCTTGCCGGTCAGATCGTTCGTACGAGTCCCTTTTCATTAACATTAGGCTCTCAATAAAAGTACATTAAATATAATTACAAGTTCAAAGGAAGAACTACCTACTCATCCCACGAGACTAGATATAAGGTGATGAAGAGTCACTTAAACTTTGTGGTGGGACTTAGTTACAATATAATTATGTTTGGTTTAGTTTATCCTTATTGGATTTACCAATGTCTCAAATTAAGAAGAAGTTGATCATTCTTCAGCTTTTAATTATTTGGGCTGATGAAATTGAAAGTTACAAAAAAAAAAGGTTTATGAGATTATTACTCACCCAGTGTTTTGAGGGCCTCAGCGACGTCCTTCATGTTAAATCTGAAAGGCTCTTCTTTTCTAATCACCTGCACAAGGTTTAATTAAAGGATCCAAAAAGCTGTGATTTTGAAAGCATATATACAAGAAATTTATAGAATGTAATTGAACAAACACAAATATATATATATATCTCTTCATGTGTATACCCCTAGAGCTTCGTTGAAAATCTTCCCGATAATACTATTTATTCTCTTTCTGGGGTTGTTGTAACCAACAAGAGACTCAAGACCTCCATGTTTTAACACTGCTTGTTTAAATTCATTCTGAAAGTCCACCATGTTCCGACCCACCGCCAGTGCAGCTCCTGCCAAGTAATAAACACAAACACTAAGTAAATCAAACTAATCATGCAACAATGTTCAATGATAATGACGGTGGATACTTAAACTCATCATGCAACAATGCTCAAATGTATGTAGTTAATTAAGCCAGCTTTGATACCATGAAAATCTAAATCAGTAATCACGCCTACATATAGATTACTTCTAAATCTTCTAGTTAATATGGGAACTCAATGAACAAAATCGCTGGTCCTAATGAAAAAGGCTTAAGCAAGAGGTCTCAAGCTCACATTCAAGTGTGGAAAACAACTTTGGGAAGATACCCTAAATGAGTCCAATAAGGGTTGAATCTGGCTTATTCATTCAATTTCTAATCGTGACCAAGTTTAATATGTAATTAAGCTAGCTTTGGTACCATGCATTAGTCTAAATCAATAATCACGTGGTACACATACATGACTTCTAAATCTTCTAATTAATAGGGAACTAAACAACCGAATCATTGATCTTAGTGAAGAAAGCCTAAACCGGTTAAGCACAAGGTTTCAAATTCACATTCGTGTAAATGTGGAAAACAACTTTGGGGAAATACCCTAATTGAACCTAACAATGGTTGAATCCGACTCATTATTTATTCAATTTCTGACTGTGACCTGGTTTATGTGTATACCTTTGGAAGATGATGACGTGCGTTTTCTAGGAGGTGCAGCACTGGAACTACAAGGTTCATCATCGGAATCCTCAAAATCTTCTGTATCATCTTGAGGAGTGCTGAACAAATTCACAAGAATCCCAGGCCTTCTGATTTTCTGGTCATCGTCCACCATTTCTTGATTAATCTTGAAAATCTCTTTCAGACTTTTGGACACACTCTTAATGTGCTCTTTCTCTTCCTTGTTCCCAGCTTGAACTGCCAATTTACAAGGGTGAAATTAAACTTCATTATTTAACAAAGCAAAAACAAATAAATTTTGCCCCAAAGCAAATTCATTAAACTCCATAGAAAAATCATATCTCTAGATTTTTCAAGAGATGATATATGTATGTGTGTGTAAGTTATCCCTGGAAAGAATCCCTGAGATTCTGATCTTCCTTCTTCCAAACTCATTCAAAGAGTTACAATCAAATCGAAGGCCATATAATCTCATAAGGTGTCTAATACCCCCCCCAATCTATGTGCCTCAATTTTCCCAATTTCCCAAATCTTTTTTCTAACTTCTTTTCATCATTAGATTCTACGTAAATTTAGTGATATTTTGTTATCTTATTAACGAAAATAATGCAGTTTTATTTTTTACCCATACCATATCAAAATTTCACTAGTTTTATGTAAACTTTAATGGGTAAAGAACATTTAAGGAGTTGGGAAAGTTGGAGCAGTTTTAGAGAAGGCATTGGACACCCTAAATCTCCTTTGAATAGAGGCGTCTCTCTGAAAGATGCTTATGACTCAAGAGATTCAGTGGTCCCATAAGAGTCTAAATCTCAAGTTACATCTGAGAGAGCTAGGGTTTTGAAAACTTGGCTTCTGTATAAAATAATAACTTTCCCAACAAGCAAAAGCAATTGGGTAATTCTGCAGAGAAAGCATGAAGATCAATGGCACCACACGAACCAGTTGAAAGAAACTGGAGAAAAGCCAGCACGATTCTGAGGCAAATTTGGGAGCTGATCGTCAGATTCACCATCTTCAAAATCTGCAACAGATCACAGAGACAGAGAATGGTACAGTGAGAGTTGAGGAGAGCGCAGAGAGAGAGAGAGAGAGAGATGAGAAAACTTTGTGTGAGAGAGGGACGAAGATAGTGTAACAATATATAGGTACAAGTGCATAACGTCTATTTCCAAAATGAAAAAAAGGAAGGAAAAACAAGAAGAAGAAAAATAAATATGGTTATGTTCATTGATAAATGGTGTGAATGATATTTGTCCTGTGCTTAATATTTAATTAGGCTAAAGTATACTTTTACTCTTTTATGTTTGTGTCAAGTTTCATTTTAGTCATTTATGTTTAAAAAATGCACTTTTAGTCCCTGAAACTTAACGTCGTTAGTTTCTCTTAACAGAAATTACAAACTCATCAAATTTAATTGATGACTATGCTATAAAATGTCGACAAAACATACTCACATTTTAATTTTAATTTAATAATATAATGAATTTGATATTTTAAATTGTGTAAAATAAGAAAAAAATTTCAAATAATAGTGTTAAGTTTGATGAGTCAGCAATTTTCGTTAAGAGAGACTAACGGCGTTAAGTTTGAGGGACTAAAAGTACACATTTTAAACTTAAATGACTAAAGTAAAATCTGACATAAATATAAAGGACTAAATATATATTTTAGCCTATTTAATTATTGTCATTGCAACAACTTTCCTAAGCCAGATTCGAAATTAAAATGGTGGATGCAATTAAAGACTGGCCCGAAACAATGGATATGAGTAAAAGCCATTTATGAATATTAATGAATACCAAGTTTGGTTGGATTTGTTTATGGAGTAAATACTAACATTAATTCAATCGGCAAGGGTATATTTTGTTACTCAAACTTTATATAAAGTTTCACTTTAGTTTCTTAATTTTATAAAATATTTTTTGTAATTCTTTAATATTAGGATAAAGTATACTTTTAGTTGTTTAAATTTATGTCAGGTTTCATTTTAGTTCTTTAAATTTAAAAAGTGCACTTTCGGTCCCTCAAACTTAATGTCGTTAGTCTCTCTTAACGGAAATTCTTGACTTGTCAAACTTAATGTTGTTATTTTAAAACTTTTTTATTTTACACAATTTAAAATATCATATTTATTATAAATTAAAATTAAAATGTGAGCATATTTTATTGCAAAGTCATCAATTAAATTTGATGAGTCAGCAATTTCTGTTAAGGAAAACTAGCGATGTTATATTTGAGGGACTAAAAGTGCATTTTTTAAACTTAAAGGATTAAAATGAAATCTGATGCAAAAATAAACAACTAAAAGTATACTTTAGCCTTAATTTTAATAATGATAATCTCATTATGATCACTTTTATGTCTATACTTGTTATTTTATAAAATTAAACTTAATATATCAGTATTTTAAAATGTTTTGTTATAGCATTTAAAACTTCAACGCCAGTATTTTTCATGGTTAAAGAATTGAAAAACACTATATAAAATTAACTGTGTAAAGTTAAAGAAACAACAAAGCACTATTCCCATTCAATTTTTAAAATCATGAATTATATTGTTCACTATGTCCCAAAAAACAAATCGTTTAACAATTGTATATAATTTTTCGATCGCGGCAATTAACCACATTTAGAAATATGGCAATAAAAAACCACATTTAGAAATAACGATAAAACCAGTATTTAATCTAAAGTTGGCCTTAATTAATTTTTTAAATATTTTAATTATTTACTCACCTACTTTGCATATTTAGAATGAAAAAATAATATTTTATTATAAAATGAGATGTATGGATGGATAGATAAGGGGAGAGCATGCATGGCTACTACGTGGAACGTTTGGTGTAATGAAAAGAAGCAACTACACGACAAAATAAAAGCTGATTTTTATTTTGAATCTTGGCTCAAAAGTTGCATAAATTATGGGCAATAATAAAGTAAAAAATGGAGTTTAATAACTAAGATATAAGGTCCTTCTTTTCCTTTGTAGTAACAAACAAAAGTAAATAACCAATTGATAAAGAATTTAGGGAGATTTACTGTTCAGTCCCACACAACAGAGATATTTATCAAATAGTCCCAGATTTTAAAATATTTAACCACTAGTCCCAAGGTACCAGTGTATAATTAATTTCAGGAGGGAAAAGACAAAGATGCCCTTGATGCTTGAAAAGGGAAATCTACTTGTGGCTTTCTCTTCATCTCCATTCGCGCTGCTGGTGGCTTTCTCTTCATCTCCATTCGCGCGGGAAGAGTGTAGCACGGAGAACAACAAAGTCACTGGAGTGAGCAGCATAACCGGCTTCCACCTTGTTCTTCCAAAGATTTGATCTTCCATCTTCTTCTTCCACCTAGTTTCTGTGCGTTTTTGCCCTAAATGTTGGAGAAGCTGTGCTGTGCGATTGTGCCCTATATAGGTAGTTTGATGAAAGGGTTCAGGTGGTTTTAACTATTTGATGTTAATTTATTATTCTCAACTTTGATGGGGAAGCTAGTAAGATGCAATGTATAGTATTAAATGGTGTGGATAGGTTTTAAATGGTGTGGTATGAAATAGGACGTTGTGTGCTCTGTTTTTGTGTTATGTGTGGTGTGTGTCTGAAAAAATGATGATGTAAGGAAGATGGAGGTGAAAATGGAGGTTTGTGAAGAAATGGAACGGAATGGTAAAATGTAGCAGATGATGTTGTCAATAGAGGGAGCGATAGTTGTCAATGTGGCTACATAGGTTGTCAATGACAACTATATGACTGCTGGGTTGGTTTTATTGTAGATTGATAGTTGGTCAGTTTTAGTAAAGGTTAGGGCTGAGTGTGTGTATTAATGTGATTATCTCTTGGATTTCTTTATAGTTATGGTGCTTGAAGGGTGAGCTGGTGAAATGTAAAGTATGAAGTGTGGGTAATGTGATTATCTCTCGGTTTCGCAACGCCGAGGTCGTGGGTTCGAATCCGTCAGGGACCGTTTCTATCTGTTTTGCCCAAAAAAATAAAAAAAATTTAAAAAAATGGGGTTGGGCAATCTGCCAATAAAAAAAATGGGGTTAGGCTAGAGAGGCCCAATCCGCGAAAAAAAATTTGGTTGGGCCAGAGCCCAAGAGGCCCCATCTAAATTTTTTTTTTAGGTTGGGCCAGAGAGGCCCAATCCAGAAAAAAAATTTGGGGCAAAAGGCCACGTGGCGCGTCAGTTGGAGGCGTAGGCCATGCCATCCGACTCCTGGCGGCATGTGTAGTCTGAAACGACGACGCGTGTGACGTTCTAGAGGCTCGAAGGCGGCGCATGTGTGACACGCGCCACACCCGAGAGTGGGGATCGTTCCATTTTTCGAATTTTTAGTATTTGATCTTCTCGGGACGCAGTTTGTGAAACCTCCAAATGAAACGCAGTTTGTTCCTAAAAATCGTAAAATTCAAGAGTTTCATTTTGATATATAATTTGCCTATTTTATAGGGCAATTCAGGATCTATTTTGATGAAAATCAGTGCTTATTTAAAGATTTTTTGAGAATTTTTCAATCTAAAAATTTCAAATCCATTTTTTTTAAAATAATGGTACAATAAATCTTAGAAAGCACTGAAACATTATCTAAAGGACTAGTGTACATTTAATATGTTGATAAAAAAATATTCCTGAACGAGGATCCTGAATAAGAATTTAAATAGGATTTTAAGGAGGAACCGTTTGAAAAAGATCTTGAGGAAGATCATCAAGGGAACATAAGGAAGACACTAAAGAGGATCCAAAAGGGGAACCTGATTAGGACATTGAGGGAGATCAAGAGGAACCTCAAGTGGTATACTTCGACCCAAGTCCTAAGTCCTCGTTCTCATTCAATTTAAAACTTCGAGATTCAGATGAGGAGATAAATCAACCTTTTTCCCGCTCCATGGCTATTACAATAGCTGAATATAATAAAATGAGAACGACCGAAGGCAAGTAAAAAAAATCCAATTTGGCATATTGTTATCTATGTCAACGGCATAACTTATAATGAGACTGCAGAATTCTATGTGAATGTCGTGATGAAATATCGTGCAGCATTTAGAGCTGCAGGCATATTCATATTATCAACCATGTGGGTTGTTGCAGTAAAGAGAACAACAAGATTTCTGCTGAATAAAAACCAATACTTTAAAAGATTGAGGAAATAAAAGTTGATTGTTGTATTGCAAATATTTAAGACGTATTGTGCTTTAGATTTATGTGTTTACCTTCTATGTTTTGTTAATATGTTCAGAACATGACATTGTATATTGTTAAGACTTAATGCATTGTGAAATATGACATGAACATGATTTGGTGTATATTTGTGAATAAATGCATTGTAAATTGTGACATATTTAGTTCATGTGAATTGTTGTAAAATTGCTATTGTTATTCGAATGATATGTCACATTATTATACTTTTAATAAGTGGGAGCTTTTAGAAAACGAGACTTCTAAAAGTTGGCGATTCAAGAAGTACTTATATAAAATTCTTGAAAGAAATAATGTAGTTACTAGTGTTTGTGTGATGGAGGTACAAATGTATTCTCTTGATTGCAAATCTAGTGATCAAATTATATTCTTGTCAAGAATAATATAAGTATAAGATATTGTATACTATGATGTGCTACATAATTACTAAAAACTCAGCTATATGAGAAAACATTTTTTGATAAAATAACATGTCACCTCAGACAAGAAAATGACAACAACAAAAATAATTGCCAAGTTGAATGAGGGGGATAAGTTGAATGGTGACAAATGAGATATCTGACACCGTAAGGTGCAGTTATATATTGGAGGAACATAGGCCCTTGAGCCATTGACCACTATTTTGGTGGAACATGAAGCTGGGACTTCAACCCAGCACAGAAGGAACCTGGAGTTATACCAGGCATAAGAAAAGAAGAACAGTATTACAAGAGTTACCCTGCTGAGAATAATGGTAAATGACCTAATGTGTCGGTTTGAAAAACGTTCAATTGCACATGCCATGTGGGCAGCTCTCAGAAACAGGTTTGGTGGAATGTTAACCACCAAACTAAGGAGGTTGACGATCAAGTTTGACACGTATAAGCTTTGGGATATTACGCCCCTGAAGAAGTACCTTCGAAACATGTCAAACATGATTAGAGAGTCCCAGGAAGATGGACATACATTGACTGATGAACAGTAAGTGCAAGCTGTAATCAAATCACTTCCCCATAGTTGAAAACATATGAAAGTTAACTTAACCCATAACGATGACATCATCACTTTTTTTATAGATGCTGTGAAGCACCTTGAGCTTGAGGATGAACGCCTGAAGGCATTTAAGTCTTCTGGGCATACCTGTTATACTGAGAATGCAGGCCCTTCCAATTTTAAGCACAATTTTAAGAAGGGCAAGAAATTTTGTGGAAAAGGCAGAAAACATGTCCCTAGATTCAAAAGGGGCTGAAAGTAAAGTTGACCTGAATAAGATCAAATGTTATACCTTTCCAGAAGTTGGGTCACTTTGCGAGGGATTACCCTGAGCGAAATGACCGTGGAAGGACTCAGGCTCAACAGACCATGTAACGAAGGATCGGGGATCCTTTGTGTATTACCGTCGGTTGCCACATCAAGGCAAACGGCTTTATGTTGGCAATAATGCAAAGATAGAGGTCAAAGGCATAGGCACCTGCAGATTAGCTATGCGTGGTGGAAAGACCTTGATCTTACATGATGTGCTTCATACACCGAATATCAGACAGAATTTAGTTTCTGTACTGTGTCTGTTGAATTATGGGTTTGATGTGAACTTTCATGGTAAAGTTGCTAACATCTTTAGTAACGAGACCTTTTACGGTCTAGCTCTCTTTTTAAGGAAGTTCTTTGTTATGGATGTTATTGATGATTTCAACTTACATGACTGTTTCGTTAGTTCTCCAATATAACAGTTGATATGAATATCTGGCATGCTAGAGTATAGTACATAAGTTAGAATCGAATGATTAAACTAGCAAAAGATGGTTTACTAGGTAAAGTTCCAAACATGAAAATGTCTTTATGTGAAAAATGCTTACCGGTAAGCAACTAGAAAATTTTCGGTACGGGAACTAGAGCTGAAAATCCATTAGACTTAGTCCATTCTGATATATGTGGTCCCATGAGTGTGAGTGCAAGGCATGGAGCTTGGTATTTCATTACCTTCACTAATGACTTTTCACGATATGGTCACGTCTATTTGATTTCACAAAAGTCTGAAGCACTTGAGTGTTTTAAACAATATATGAACGAAGTAGAAAATCAAGTAGAACGTAAAATTAAAGTATTACGTACTGACCGAGGTCGTGAATACTTATCCGATTAGTTTAAACAGCTCTGTGAAGAAAAAAGGATAATTAGACAGCTAACAATCCCTGGCACCCCACAACAAAATGGTGTGTCAGAAAGAAGAAATAGAACTCTTCTAGACAATGTTAAGTTGGTGATGGCTCAAGCAAACTTGCCAATTTTGTATTGGGGTAATGCTTTACTAATAACAGCCTTTATACTTAACCGTGTACCCTCAAAAGAAGTTACTTCCACACCCTATGAGTTATGGGCGATACGCACGCCATATTTAAGTATCTTAAGACCCCAGGGGTCGGCTGCATACGTTCATAACGATTCCCATAAGTATGGAAAGTTGGGTCCTAAAGAAAAGAAATGTATCTTTATAAGATACTCAGAAGAACCCAAAGGATACATTTTCATTAGTGAAAACAAAGATGGAACAGTAACTAAGATTGAATCAAGGGTTATCATACTTTTTGGAAAGTGAATTCCCTAGCAGGGAGACATAGTTCGAACATTATCTCTTTATGAGACAGAACAAGGTAGTGCAGATTGATCTAATGATCCCCAATCGTCTCAATATATCAATCTGAGTGGGAGATTAAAAGGCTCATAAAGGTCTTTACAAAGGTCGAGACAAAAGAAATATAAGAGACGAGAGGTCTCTACAAGAAAGAGTGACAAGGGAAATGTACCTAAGATGCGCTTCCCAATAAAGGGGAAGCACTAATAGTCATTCTGGATGGAGATGATGAGCCACGTTCTGTACAAGAAGCCTTGTCGTTCCCTGCCAAGAATAAATCGAAAAAGGCAATGGAAGAAGAGATTGATTCAATGAGAAAGAATCAAGTCTGGGAACTCGTTGATCTACCAAAAGGACAAAAGACCATTGGGAACAAGTGGGTTCTGAAAATAAAAAGAAAAGCGGATGGATCAATTGACAAGTACAAGGCATGTTTGGTAGCGAAGGGGTACACACAACAGGAAGGTATCGATTACGAGAACACCTTCTCGCCTGTTGTACGCTTTAATTCGATAAGGCTAATTCTGGTAATAGTAAACAGTTTAGATCTGGAGTTACATCAAATGGATGTGAAAACTACATTTCTAAACGGAGACATGGATGAAGAAATCTATATGGAACAACCGATAGGTTTTGTAAGGAAATGTTCAGAGAGAAAAGTTTGTAAGCCCAGAAGGTCCATTTATGGATTGAAGCAATCATCCAGACAATGGTATTTAAGATTTCTCAAGGCGATAACCTCATATGATTTTAAGATGATTGAAGAATACCACTGCTTCTACGTCAAGCGGTTTGATGATAACTTTGTGATGTTGTCATTATATGTAGACGACATATTACTGGCCGGAAATAGCCTAACTTCGATCTCAGCAGTTAAAGAATGGCTGTCATAGAACTTTGAGATGAAAAACATGGGAGAAGCAGAGTACATACTTGGAGTTAAAATCCAAACGGATCGTTCAAAAAGAGTTTTATCTCTTTCACAGGAGAATTACATTAAGAAAATTCTCGAGTGTTTTAACATGAGTGACTGCAATCCCTTAGACACCCCGGTAGCTACTGGAGTTAACCTGAATCTTGAAATGTGTCCCAAGACTGAGTCAACCAAGAAAAGAATGGAAAGAGTTCCTTACGTTGGTGCTGTTGGAAGTCTAATGTATGCAATGATGTGTGTAAGACCAGATATTTGTTTCGCAGTTGGACTGGTAAGTAGGTTCCTGTCAAATCCTGACGAACAGCGTTAGAAAGCTGTGAAAAGGATTCTGCGATACTTAAAGGGCACAACGAATTATGCATTAACTTATCAAGGAAGCGATTGCTGCTCCTTAAATACTCTGATGTTGTTGTTGGCGGAGACGAAGTTGAACGGAAGTTAACTTCAAGTTATACTCTCTTGCTGAATAATGGCACTATAAGTTAGAGCAGCAAGAAACAGACGTACATAACCCTAAATTTTATGAAAGTTGAGTTTGTGGCTTGCACTAAGGTAGTGTAGGAGGCTATATGGCTGAAGAGATTCATTGAACACCTTGGATTTGGGAATGAGAGTACAAATCCTGTGTTAATATACTGCGACAACACTGCAACCATAACCTACACGAAAGACCCAAAATATCATAGCAAGACAAAGCATATTGATATTAAGTATAATTTTGTGAGAGATTATGTAGCATAGAAAGTGATAAATGTACAACACATTTCGATCAAAAGTATTATCGCAGATCCCCTGACTAAACCAATAGCCAAAGAAATGTTTGAGAAACATGTAAAGGCCATTGGTATGTGCAAAATGTAAAATTATAGACAATGTATATTGAATTTGTGATTAAATTCATGTGTCTGTGTACAAGTATACAATGTCTAGTATGTTGTACAGGCAGGTGAGGTAGGCTCTCTCACATGAGCTACCGCCTTTGATACTCAGGAGGAGTATGTAAATATGAGACACTTATATTCACCAGTACGGCAGCAGGAATGCTGATATGGTAGAGAAGAAATACAAATCATGTCACCTCGGCAACTGTGTAGCGTGATGAGATGAGATCCAATATATACTTATAAAACATGGATCGAATCATGGGGACCCGCTCCCATGATGCCTGTTACCAGACGACAAATTCTTCAATACTGACGTCATATGAGATATGAGAGGAAGAAGAAT
Source organism: Vachellia pachyceras (assembly GCA_025593235.1). Lineage (NCBI taxonomy): Eukaryota > Viridiplantae > Streptophyta > Magnoliopsida > Fabales > Fabaceae > Vachellia > Vachellia pachyceras. The sequence continues at coordinate 11,495 of JANTPZ010003223.1, forward strand.
TTAGGTTTAGATGTTGAGAACATCTAGACTAAAAGTCTGTACGGTGTTGATAGTAAGTATTAAAATGACGTACGCTCTTAAAGTATAAGAGAAACATCGTAGCATGTGATTCATACCACATGTGTTATAGAACCGCAAAAAGGGAAGCAAGTGAATGGATCCCTGCTTCATTGCTATGTGAGTCCCAAGAAATTAATATTTCTATTTATGTCCTTTGACTTTGATATTATCATGGAGGTATACTTCAATGACTGCTACCTTAACGTACATCCTACTATCATGATGGATGCGATACAAGGTACTATGTTAGGAAAGCGGTTGATGTATATCAAAATGATATAT
>JANTPZ010003224.1:0-16841 GCA_025593235.1 Vachellia pachyceras
ATCATTTTATGGTTTTGTCTTACTCGATTTATATTAATATAGACCCCTAATAAACTTTGCATTTAAAGTGAGTAGGTTGGAAAAATTGGGTATTCTACTTAAAAAAATTTTAAAAATTCACATGCTAAAAAAAATCTTAAAATGGTTCAAAGCACTTATATTAATTTAATACTATAATCCACTTTTTAATAATATTTTATAGATCAATTTTTTTAAAAATGGTTCAAATCTCATAAAGCTGAGGGATGCTGCTTGTGAATTAAACAATCCGGACCCAGCTGATAGCTAGCTACATGAAACTACACACACACAAAAAAAAAGCCTCAAATCAACCAAAATGAAATCATTATATTTAATTATACACTAACAATATTCATGCTTCCATTTATAAGCAAATAATTTTATACTCAGCTTCTTGATCCATTCCCTTCCCCTCTCTCTTATTATTTGATTGTTCTTAATGGAGTATTGATTGGGGAAATTTGAGAAAAAATTAATAAATATAAAAAATAGATCTTACATTTAAAATCAGAATTAACTTTTCAATTAGGAATTACGTTAATGACAAGCATAAGCGAATTCATAGTTATTTACACCGTCATTTGACCTGATTTTACTTGTGTTCATATGAGGTATATGGATTTACTGTTTACAAAAGTTGGGTCATGATTTCATGTTTTTTATTTTATCATTTTCTCTGTTTCTTAGGTTCTTTTTCGTTGATGAGCTGACTGGATTTGAGATAAAAAATCTGATAGAGGTATGTTCTCAATTTTTCTACTCATGTTGTAGCATTGCAAGTTGGTCATTTGGAATTTGGATTGAGTACTCTCATTTAGTTGAATGCTTATTTGGGAACACCGTTTCCTCAACGGTACACGTAAACTAAAACAATGTCATCTCAAAATCTGTAAAAATCATCTCAAAATCCATAAAAACCATCTCAAAATCCATAAAATCATCCTGAAATGCGTAAAATACCTCGGAATCTGTAAATTTTTTTCTGTCAATAGAATTTTCAAACACACACGGCGTTGTTATATTTGATTTCCCATTCAATACGAAAAAGAAATTCTAATAATATATGAATAGTAGTTGTGCATATAGTATTGGATTATTGCCAATATATGTAATAATCAATCCAAGAAATTAATCATGAACGGCAAGTTATATATGCACTAGTGCATGATGACTCAACTTCTCTTTAAGTCTGTTGAGTTATGAAACAATTTTTCTTTATAAGGATGGGTATTTTTCTGCTAGAGATAATCATGTTGAAAATATTGTTGAGCATTAAATATGAGCATTTGTCATAATGGGGATTCAAAGATTGATTCATTACGTTGTGAGTGATTAACTCATTCCACTAAATCCAACTTTATTGGTATTAAACAATTTTAATTATGAGTCAACGCTTTTAAAAAAAAAATTGCCCCAATTGAATCCCAATAATGCTCAAATCTCACACACTGAGACAGCCTTATAAAAAAAGTATTGAAAGGAAATAAATCAAAGATGAAGTTTCTGCATAAACTAAAGCTAAGACAACACGAGTGGTTAGTGGTTCTTCCAAGTGAAGCAAGAAATTAGAGCTACTAAAGATTTACTTAATCGAATTAGGTAGATTAAGGAAGTTAGTTGAATTTAGTTATTTGTTAAAAAAATGAATATGTTTCCCTAAAATTCTCCTTTAAATCTTTTGCATTGAAACCAATCCTTAATGGAAACTTTCTTCCAATCGGAAAAAAAAGATAAATATAGAGGGATAAAGTATATTAAAGTCTTATATATATTTATTACCAAATTCAACTCCAACTTGTTTTTATATTAAGCATCTGAGTTAGTATTAACAAATAAATGTTTTGTGAATTGTGTTGGTTGCAGATTCCGGAGCCTTATAGTTTCATTCTTACCTGGTTTGCTGCTGTTCCCTTCATTCTGTGGTTCGCTCAGGCTCTCACAAATGCAGTTGTAAAAGACTTCCTCATTTTGAAGGTTGTCAAATTTAATTAATTACCGGTGATTTTGAAGGTTTCATTCCTTGTTATTAAACTTTATATGTAAAAATTGATTTATTAGTACGATTACTGACTAATTCAGATTGACTTTTAATTTATACAGGGGCCATGTCCAAACTGTGGCACTGAAAATACTTCCTTCTTTGGTACCATACTCTCAATTTCAAGTGGCGGTTCTTCAAACACTGTGAAATGCACCAAGTATGCATATAAAACTTTAATTCCCTTAATTAACTCATCACCATACATTCACACATATTTAGTACTAGTTAGTCTGATTCAATTGATTATATATATATATATATGTAGAATAACTAAATTTAATCATTCATATTTTCAGTAAGCTGTATTGTCTTGAAAGTGTTAAAAAAAGAATGAATTATTTCAATCATTGAAGCTAAGGGAATTGAATTTGTCTCAGCTGTGGCACCCCGATGCTGTATGATTCTTCTACAAGATTGATTACATTACCAGAAGGAAGTAATTAAGGCTTGAGCAGTACTGGTACGTTCCTGATTATCTCTAGCTACTCAAACCTTCTATTTATGCTGAATCTACTGTATTATCGTGTGTTTATCATGCAGGAAATTCAAATGACTGAATCTATATATGCTGAATCTATTAACGGTTAAGATGCAAATTTGTCCATAAAGTTTTCGCTGAAAAGCAATGTTATCTTGAAAGTGTCAAAATGGAGCAATGTTGCATTTACCAGTTAAAAATGTCAACTGTCAGCACCATTTTTCAATAGAGTGTGGCAATACTATTATGTTTTGAAACTTTCGAGACAACATTAAACCTTAAAAAACTACTTAGCATTACTACCCTTAAACGAAAACTTGTAAGGTAAAATTGCATGACCATGCGTGTACATGCGATTTCTTTATGAACTCCTGATCATTTAAATGTGTGCTTGTATGTGTGCGTCTCTATCTGTAAGCAGTTCTTGCTGTGCCAAACTTAATTTGTTGCGGAGCCAAATAATGAAAGCTACATCGTACATACTTTGTATGAAAAGTAACTGACATATCAGGTCTCAGAAAAGCTCGTTTATTCTTGTTATTAGTACCAGCTATATCTGATCAACTTATGTTATGAAGTTCCTTCTTGTAAGTATTTGGCTTTGTATAGCATGTAAAGGAATATACACAACCACCAGACGGCATGAGTTATTATCAGATAAGAGGAGGGTACGACACAAATCTCTGCATGTTGCACTTCTTATTTTTAATACAAAAATCAGTTGATTTTTTTATAAAATTTTAAAAACTCAATAAAATGTTTAAAATTATCTATTTATTTTATTATCTTTAAAGTAATTTATTTAGCTATATTAATCCCTTAAAAAAATCAAGACTTTTATAATAAGGAACGGATATAATATTTATTATATGGTAGCTCGTATTTCCCTGGGTTGACCATTAATTTGTTTCTAGAAGGATCCACACTTTGCAACTTGCCCGCACGTTCTATTAACATTGAATTAAACAAATTCGAAACACTGATCTCAAGTTCGAATAATTGTTTCTTCTTATTGTACTCCACCAACTTTATCCTTCCCCCCAAAAAAAATTCAAACCTTTAAATCTTTAATACTGTTCGATATATATTTTGAAACTGATAATAATGTTGACTTGAGGATCGTAGCTTCGTGGGCAACACGTAGGCATTTTGCGCTGTGTATACATATAAGAATCAATGCTTCATGTACAAGTCAATCATCATATCGATCATACAATCCCATTATACCCAAAAGGCTCAGACATGGCTTCTTCCATCCTTTCCTTTGGTAGCTTCTTGTTACTTTCATGGATTCTCGCAGACGCCGGAAACCTGGCAGCCGCTGCCGGAGTGTTCCGACCAAAACCATGGGCTCTTGCTCACGCCACCTTTTATGGCGATGAGACAGCTTCTGCTACAATGGGTATGTTCGTTAATCAACATCCATTCGATCTTAAATGGATAGCGTTAACCATAATAGAATTTGAAGTTCAGTTATATATATATATATATATATATATTATATTTGTCTTTCTATTGAACTGTCTTAAATCGATTTGATACAACTTACCTTGATATTATTATATACCATCAATTTTTTCACTAATTAATCGATTTTCTTTTCTCAATCTTAATTTTTGTGTACAACATTGAATCTGACACTATATTAGATTTTGAGATATATATATTATATTTGTGTTTCTATTTGATATGATTTAATCCAATTTGATAAAACTCACCTCAACAACAATGAGTTTGTTTGGAACAACATTTCCAAAAGCCAAACGTACGTTCAACATTATTTTTTTGTAAAACGAGATAATCTTTTATATATATTTATCTCGACTTGCGTAAAAGTACTTTCTCAATAGGATCCAACATGTGCCTTCAGTCTTCTCATGAGTTAAGAGTCAACTTTTCTTGATATTCTAACAAATCCTTCATATAAGAGCAGTTACCATTTTTTAAGGAAATTAACAAACTTAAATAAATATCTTAATTATAATCTATATATTCTGAAATACTTTTGTCTATCTTTAAATCATATATCAATTTATAAATCATATAAATTAATTTGGTAAAAAATGATTAACATGTCATCTAACCAATTTTTTTAATCTTCTAAAAAAAAGTGAATCGATTGTTATACAAGAGAGTATATATCCGTTTGGGAGCGCAGTAGAGAAGTACTTTTACGTAAGCCTATATAAATATGTGAAAGAGATTATCTTGTTTTACAAAAAATACTGTTGAAAGTGTGTTTGACTTTTTTAATCACTTTACCAAACATGTCATATATAGCTTTTGCCTTAATTGTAATATTGAATTGATATTATTGAAGGAGGAGCATGCGGGTACGGGAACTTGTTCATGAACGGATACGGCACAGACACGGTAGCACTGAGCTCAACACTCTTCGACAATGGCTTCGCCTGTGGAACATGTTACCAAATCAAATGCTACCAATCAAGCGCCTGCCACAAAGACGTCATGTTCACCACCGTGACCGCCACCAACCTCTGCCCGCCGAACTGGGCCCAGCCCTCTGACAACGGTGGGTGGTGCAACCCACCGCGTGTCCACTTCGACATGTCCAAGCCCGCATTCATGAAGATCGCGGACTGGAAGGCCGGGATCGTGCCAGTGGTGTACCGGCGAGTGCCGTGCCGGAGAGACGGTGGGCTGCGATTCGCGTTCCAGGGGAACGGCTACTGGCTGCTGGTGTATGTGATGAATGTGGGTGGAGGAGGAGATATAGGAAGCATGTGGGTGAAAGGAAGCAGAAGTGGTTGGATGAGCATGAGCCATAACTGGGGAGCTTCGTATCAGGCTTTTGCTGCATTAAATGGACAAGCTTTGTCGTTTAAGATAACTTCGTACACTACCAAACAGACTGTTATAGCTTGGAATGTTGCTCCTTCTGGTTGGTCTCCTGGTCTCACTTATTCCTCCAACGTTAACTTCCACTGATGAAGAAGAAGATTAGCACCAAGAAGAGGAAGAAGAGGGTTTGTCTTTTATTTTTGTCAGAGTTTTTTTTTTATTCTCAAGCACAGGGGATATATATTGCATCTTAAAATTATTTCGGGAAAATGATAAAAAAGATTATGGAAATTGCAAAATCTCAAATTTTTTACTATTCTGAATAAGATATTAAACCATTACTGATTAAGCAATTCACAACTTATTTTATAGTAAAAATCTAATTTGGAATTTTGCATTTTCCAACATTGTTTTTTGTCATTTCCCTTTTTATTTTATCAATGGAACGTGTACGCCTACCTATGGATGTGAAAATAAACGTATTATTTTTGCAGTTCAACATGTAATTTGGATGCTCCCTTGAAAAATTAAAATAATAAATATGAATGATGAATTATTAAGTCTGATTAATATAAGGAATTTGGAGGGGATAATTATCAGTGGAGGAAGGGAAGTTTTTTTTTTTGGATGAACAATTAGTAAAGCGGGGTTAATAATTTTTAATTAATTTTTCTTATTATTTTATCCACTTTTTTTATTAAAATTTTATATCCCAGCTTCTCCATAATCTTTAATTTCACTCGTAAATTTTTTTTCCTTCGCCTTCAAATAAATGAGAAGATGCTACTGTTTGTTTATGTAAGTACAAAATTTTTTAATAAATAAACATGAGTGAGTTGTTGGGAAGAGAGAACCCATTCTCTCATTACCATATTTTGGAAGTGTTTGGACGCTCATCTACCCATTAAATCCGTACGGTCTACATTTAATTTTTTTATTTTGTGAAAAATAGTTTAGTGAGTATAGAATTTAGAATAAAGCTGATATATTAATTATTATATTTCTAATAATGATTTTTATTAAAAAATTGTTAGTTTAATAAAAACCAAATTCTGAACGTGGACAATCATATATGGACAATCTAGATGAGGTCTGTTTGGGAACGTGGTAGAAAAGTACTTATATGTAAGTCGAGACAAATATGTGAAGGAGATTATCTCGTTTTACAAAAAAATAATGTTAAACATGCATTAAAATCCTGCAAACGTTGAGCCAAATAGGCACACCATCGACAAGGGTTCAGCCAAATTCTGAGCATGATGGCAGCTGGGGGTGCTCACGATAAAACCAAATTTTTTCAATGTTGCTTCAATATTTTATTTAAAAAAAAAAAGAAGTTTAGTGGCTACATCACCCCATTTAAGGGTTCAGCATAGTGGGTATATTTAACAAAGCTTTTACATTCTTTAAAAGCACGTTTAACAATATTTTTTTATAAATTGAGATAATCTCTTTCATATATTTACTTCGATTTACGTAAAAGTATTTCTCTACCGTTTTTCTAGACGAGTACAGTGAATGTAAAGAGTTAGATGGATGTGAAAAAAATAACGAAGATAGACGGGTGAGCGTTTTTCTTTCCCTGAAGACTGAAGTTACGAATTGAGGTTGAAGCAATTTTTTTTTTTCTGAATTTTCCTTTTGAAATTACACATTGTATTAATTCATTTTTCTTTTACCTAAGTACATCTCACGAAGGTCGGTTACTATAATAAAAAATCACTTCCACGCAAAAAAAAAAATACTTTCACTTAATCAGGATAAAATTCTACTCACTACTTATTGGAAATTTTGTAAATTTAATTAAAATAAGCTAAAACAAATATTCATACATTATAAAAATAACTTTTACGATTTTACATAACTTTAATATAAACAATCCCGAAAATTTTTATACTTTATGTCATCAATAAATTAATGCTATGTTTGGTATGGTGGAATTGGGATTGGAATTCATTTCCTATGTTTGGTATGATGGAATTGGGAGGTCGAAATGGAAATGGAATTCAAAATGGATAGAAATAAATTTCATGATGTAATCCATGAAATTGTATTTAATTCCATGGAATTGATTCTTTGGCCTCTCAATTTTTCCATATTTATATCATTTTCCATCCCCATTTCCATCATCGTTTCCATCCACATTTCCATCTCCATTTCCACCAAAATCAATTCCAACGTACCAAACGATAATATTTCTCTTGTACATAGGATCTAATAGGGAAGTTGATCTTAATTCTAAATATAGATTTATTTCTAATTTTATCAATTTTTCTTAGAAATTACCCTTATTAAAGCTCCACCAACAATTAAACAAAACAACTCATTTAAATAACATATTTAATATAAATCAACTTGGGTAAAAAGATTACACACACACACAAGATCCATCGGATTTTTTTTGAAAAATTACCCAGAGGTCCCAAGCAACAGAATTAATCATAAAATGGTCTAAAAATTCACAAAATTACCTTAAGGTCTCAGGAGTGACTGCAGAGGTTGTCATTAACAATCTTATTAGCCTTTATTAATAACCTCAGCAGCTATTCCTAAGAACTTATGGTAATTTTGTGAATCTTTGAATTTATTTTATGGTTAATTATGTTCTTGGGAACTTTGGTTAATTTTCCTTTTTTTTTGTTAAGAATATATATCATCCTACAGATATAATCCTATTATGAGAGTTTTAAGGTACTAAATACGTACACCTATTACCAATGGGTATTTTGGACATTTGATTCGGAGACTATTACCTTCCACGTTACTGCTGGTCCAGAGGGAGTGTTTTATATCAACGGGCCGATTCCCGTTCAGGACAGAATTTTTTTTGCATAGATCATCCACCATTCTGAGGTATTTTAAGTTCATTGTCCGTTCCAGATTAATCTGAACCTCCGTAAGAAGACTTTACGGTGGTAGCGAGGTATCGATTGGACAACCTCTTTAAGATTGCGTTAATTATCGCGACTATCACTCCCCAGGATTCAAACCCTCATCCTAAATAATGCTGATAATAATCCTTATCAACTATATCAAAAGTATTAGTTTTTGGTCAGAATTAAACAACCAAACAAAACAACACACCAAAAGTACCCCAAAACGTCAGCCCATGAAACTCGTACACCAAAAAAAAAAAAGGATACACCAGCAGAAGCGCACTACGTTTTATGATTTTCCCGCAAAAACGAAGCCCCTCGCCTGGATTTCCCGGGAAAATTAGCAGCCACTGTCAAAGAACCCTTCTTCCCCAATGGACGAGTCCGGCACTCCACATTCACAATCTTCTCAGCTCAATCATCCTCCCAATATGGCTCTAGCCCCTCTTTCTCTTGATAATCTAGCTCCTTCCCGTTCTATTGACCGTTTAATCAACTCTAATCACTATAAATCACCTTCCAGAACGATATACTCCGATAGGTTTATACCCAGCAGATCTGGCTCCAATTTCGCCCTCTTCGGTATATCGACGCCTAAAAACTCTACAGCAGAAGACAGTTCTAGCACCTACACCACGCTTTTGCGTACTGCGTTATTCGGGCCTGATGCCGGAGTTGTATCTCCCGTGACGCCAGAGAAGAAGGGGTTACCGACGCCACCAAACCGAAATATATTTCGCTACAAAACTGAAACTTGTCAGTCCATGCACTCGCTTGAACCGTTTGTGTTCGATGATGATGTGCCAGAGGCCAATCGTAGCCCGGTCAAGGCTCCTCAGAAGATTTCACGGTCGCCCTATAAGGTAAATATACTGCCTTTTTGGTCTTTCTCCTCTTGTACTGTAATTTTACTTTCTGGGCTGTAATGATAGTATAATGCTTTGCAAGGTTCTGGATGCTCCTGCTCTGCAAGACGATTTTTATCTGAATCTTGTGGATTGGTCTTCGCACAATGTTTTGGCTGTGGGGTTGGGTGCTTGTGTTTATTTGTGGAATGCTTGTAGCAGCAAGGTGAGTTCTTGTTCGCTTAATTGGCTTTGGTAGACTCTGGTTAGCTTATTGTTATTATCTTTTTAATTTTTTTTTTCTTAAAACAACATTCTCAATGTCATACTTATCTTCCTTAATGAATATAATTTGCGGACAACGGATATGCATATTCTGCTATGCCTCACCTCATTTTGCTATGCCTCATGAAGGTAACTAAGCTATGTGACTTGGGGAACGACGACAGTGTTTGTTCAGTCAGTTGGGCTCAACGTGGTACACATCTTGCAGTTGGAGCTAGCAATGGTAAAGTCCAGGTAAGGTTTGTTGGTGAAGCAAGCATCTTGAGCTTCCCGTACTACTGTTGGCAAGAAAATAGCCATCAAGCTAAAAGAAATTAGTAAGTTATATGCACAGATTGAATGGAATGGAATAAAATATGTTCTGATAATCCTTCCTCTAATGTTTTTAACCTTTTAGAAGGAGAATAACAGAAGAAAGTTTGGGAATATGACATGGCGAAAATTAATTAGACATGTTCGTACTTATATTACATCTTGTCACATTCACTAATTTTAAACTTGCTTTTCTCAGACCTTTATGGCTAAGAAGGCTGCTAAGCAACTTTATAACTGCCTCTTACTGTTATTCATACAGATTTGGGATGCATCTCAATGCAAGAAGATCAGAACGATGGAGGGCCATAGATTACGTGTCGGGGCCTTGGCCTGGAGTTCATGTCTTTTGTCTTCCGGTGGCCGGGACAAGAGTATTTATCAACGAGATATCCGTGCACAGGAAGATTTTGTTGGTAAACTCTCAGGGCACAAGTCAGAGGTTAGAGTTGTTTCTATTTAGTCTAACATTATCTGGTCCGTTAATTTGGGGACTTCACCTTGTCTTTGTTCTTTGGTGAAAACTTGTAATCCTTGCTCAACTACCTTAAAACCCATGAAACTCGGCCTGAGATCAACGACTTTTCTTCATAGGTATGTGGACTTAAGTGGTCATGTGACCACCGGGAGCTGGCATCCGGAGGAAATGACAACAAAGTATGCAATTGCAAACCTTCTATATTATCTTTTACACATCTGTTAGAATTTCTGTTGCTACATTACTTCTCCTGGATTATTGATAATTTATTTCATTTATTTGCAGTTATTTGTTTGGAATCAGCACTCAACCCAGCCAGTCCTAAAGTTCTGTGAGCATACAGCAGCTGTTAAAGCTATTGCATGGTCTCCTCATCTGCATGGCCTTCTTGCATCTGGAGGAGGAACTGCAGATCGGAGTATTCACTTCTGGAATACAACCACAAACTCGCACTTAAGTTCTGTGGACACTGGAAGTCAGGTCAACCACTTACCCTATTTCTGTTTATTCTTCATAAGTACTTCTCGATTTTTTCCTTGTTTTTGGACTAATATGAGGCTGGTTATTTGGTGGCACAACGAAATGATTGGAGTTGTGGATTAGTTGATAGGAAAAAAAAGCATGTTTCCTTATTAAAGGGTAAATTAGATGACTCGTTTAGAGCAAGAAATAACTATAGTGTTCCAAGCAAAGCGTACTGAATGGAAATTCCATGAATACTGAAGTGAAAGTAAGTGGTGTAGTTCCATCTGGAGTAAAAAAGAACGATAGAAGGCCCATGAAATAATTGTTTTGAAAAAGAAAGGAGGATAGGGATCAGTGACTTGGTAGAGCAACATGGGATCTTGAAACTGTTTCTCTAGGATCTTGTCAAAAGTGTTTATTTTTCTTAAAAGAATTAAAAACTAATCAAAGAACTCGCTCCATGTTACTCTGACTTGCTGCATCTTTTTAACAATTACTTCAGTGAGATTTGCTGTTGTTCCTGCACAAAAATGATATTAAGCTTCCTAGTTTCTAGGTGTCCAGTGCGCACACCCCTGATTTGCTTTGCTGTTGAATCTGAGCCACCAGCTTTTATTGCAGTTACTTAATAAACACTAGTTGACTTTGTCGTCACCCCTATGATTATCACAGGGAAAATCTGATAAAAGACATTGGTCTTCAAATACCCTGTAAAATTAATCAGCATGTTTAGGTGCTGCTTTATCTCCTTGTTCCACACATCTAAATAGAATGTGATGCTTCCAAAAAGTTGCAATGAATTTCCTTAGCTGCCTGTTCTGTGGACTCTTTGCTGTCCAAATTATAACAGTGCAGTCCAAATTCTGCTTTGGATGCTGCAGTTTTACTAAATGCTGATAAGATGGTGTAGCTACATGTTTTTTTCCAGACCATGTGTTGCTGTGCTATAGATGCTATGTTAATTCCCTTGCTGCAAAATCTTTTTTCTGTTTGAAGAATGCTGCATTTCTGCTATTCCAAATATTATGCAAAAGAAAGATTATCATAGTACTATCACATTGAACCAGCTCTCCATTCATTGCCAGCTGTGAAATTATAGACATACCCTCGTTCTCTCAAAAAATTATTGACATATCGTCATTGTGCATGTTTGGGAATCCCTTTCTCCCAAGGGGCACTCAAATCAAGACAAAAAGCATATTGAAAACTGTAAAAAAACATCTTGAAATTAGTAAAAAAATCTTGAAATCCGTAAAAGTTTCTCGAAATCTGTAAAATCATCTCAGAATCCGTAAATTCTTTTTTCCCAACGGATTCCCAAACACACATTGCTGCAATAGCTTCTCATTCACTCGAGAAAAGTATAGACATGCCCTATAATCACTGTTGTTGGATTTAAAGCATTTGTAATGGAGAACGATGATCTGAAAAATATTGTTCTTGGAAAGTCATGATCGATAAATATATGATCCATGGTTTATGGTACTTGTTAAAGAATGGGCACTGATTAGCTTTTAGGTGTTTTTTCCTCTTGGATATAATGAACTGGTATTGCATCAGATAATACGTTGCGCACAAAATTGATCCTCATTGGTAACCTAAGTCACCACAAAATTGTTTACAGTTATTTAGACGATTTTATGGCGTAAGTTATCAAATATCCTTCCTTGACATGACATGTAATGGAAACTACGTTTTTGCAAATAATTTTTGTGGTAACTGTGTCATACATCCATGAGGTAGATGCACTATTTTTCTTTTGGAAATAAAATGAGGCAAACGTTTAGCTTGAAACAACAAACAATAAATCAACCTGACCGTTATAAGACCTGCCTCCCTTCCATGAACTCGTTCACACACCCTGAAGGAGCTACATAAAATGAAACAGCATCACAACCCACATCATGAGCACTCTTGGCTAGCTTGTTAGCACACCTGACTCTCCATGAACATTTCAAATCTCAATATCCCAATTTCTGTAAACGGAAAGCTGCATATTTCAATGAAATTCTTTGTGCAACATAAGATTCTTGACAGAGCTAATAACTCTGGAGGATTCTTTTGCCACTTATGTATATTAGTTGTAGCATTCATTAAGATTAGTATGGATACAAGTAGGCTGAACGTTGACCTTTTATTCATGGTCCTATGGCAGGTCTGCAATCTTGTCTGGTCTAAAAACGTCAATGAACTGGTGAGCACACATGGCTACTCTCAGAACCAAATAATAGTATGGAGATATCCCACCATGTCAAAGGTACGACTTGCATCTATGCTGAAAATGGCGTTTTAAATTTTTTTGCCTAATCTGAATAATATATTATCTACTTATTTTGTCTTTTGATTTAGGCGGCAACTCTTACTGGCCATACATTTAGAGTTCTTTATCTTGCCATTTCCCCTGATGGACAGGTAATTCAGTTGTCCTTCCACTACTTTTTCTTTACGGCTTGGTGGCTCTTTTTAAGAAAATTATTTTCTAATTTCATATTTGTGGTTTCTTCTGTTTGTGATAATGACTTGTGCTATCAGAACATTGTCACTGGAGCTGGAGATGAAACACTTAGGTTCTGGAATATATTCCCTTCCCCTAAATCTCAGGTAAATCATTCATTAAAAGGAGGGGGAAAACGTATAAACCATTCATTAAAAGGAGAGGAAAAACGTATGCCGTTTTCCTCCATTGCTTCTCTTACGTGAATACTTTGATTGGCCATGGTTATGAAGATGGGTTTCAATCATATTGACCATGGTTATGAAGATGAGCTTCAGTGGTACAGTTTTGAAATCGTATGGCTATCCGCCTATTCTCCTGCAAATGACTGGACGTGTGTGAAAATCACCTTTATGTCTTTCCCATGGGAGGGGATGCACTATCATTTAGTTTTTACATTTTTCTAGAAGAAGAATTTGCAGTTTCTCTGAATTCTTATTGGCATTGGTGGGTGCACGACGCTACTATCTTATTTATATTTTGTTCAGTGAAATGGACATGATTGGTAATGATGAATACAAGTCCCTGAATACCCCTGATAGAAAATATAAATTTCCCATCCACCCTTGATTTTTGGCAAGTATTTGCACTCTTTCTCATGACATTAAATAGAGTTTAAAATGGGAAGGGAAAACTAATTTTACATAACACAGATTTTGGTGCCTCCTTGATTTGCGTGTTTTTCAATATTAAGACTTCTATTTAGGGAAGACAGGAAGAATTTCAAAAAGTGACTGCAATCTTCTGATAGATCTCATCGTTTATTTGTTCATTCCTTTGCTTCATCCTTGCCTACTATCTTTTCCCACTTTTGAATCCTCTCTCTCTCGCTCTCTCATTTCTGCTGAGAGTTTATTTACAGACAAGATCCAAAACTAAAAGGTCGTATTGACTGTTGATGCAGAGCACTGACAATGAAATTGGAGCATCATCGCTTGGAAGAACTATTATTAGGTGATTTTTCAGAGCAGCATGGTGGAAACCTAACTCGTTATGACACCATCAAAGTGGATCCTTTGAAATTGCGGCCAAATGGAACCTTTGAAGGGGAGCTGTAAAGTGACAGTGTAGCTGCTAATTATTATACATATTGATACAGTTTTTGATGATAATCTTAGTTTTTATAGATTTAGTAGGATTGTGAGAGTGACAGTGGTGGCCAGCTTCTATACCCTCTAAAGAAGAGCTACCTTGTTTAGTTTTAGAATTAAGTTCATGTTGCGAAGAAGCATCCTGAGAGGTACATGTATGTGTCCTGAAGTTTTTGTATATAAACATGTACACCATTATTCATTGGTTTGACGTCAATTATGTTAATCTAGCTCCATTTTTCCTTTTTTTAAATGAAATAACTTTGTGGAAACCTTTCTAAGCCAATATCAATTATTAATTTAGACTAAATGAGCATTTAATGTGCTTGCTTGGCAACATCGTTGCCAAAACGGTGCACGTAAATCGAAATAAAATCATCTTAAAATCTGTAAAAACCATTTCGAAATCCATAAAAACCATTTTGAAATCCGTAAAACCATCTCGAAATCCATAAAATGCCTCAGAATCTGTAAAATTCATTCTCCCAACAGAGTTCCCAAACACACACAATATAGATTAAATTATACATAATTCATATTTTTTTGGATTTTGTGCAAACAATACCTTTACCCTTAAAACCTTAATTTGAATTTTGTAAGCTGTTAGGTATATGCAAAGAAATTCTTTTCCATCAGTTTATTTATTCTACCAATGAAATCTATTGTGACTTTGTGACAAATGGAGTCCCAGGCCAGCACAAGATTTGCTTAATGCTTAAGAGTCATCTACACGTATCTTAAAATTAGAGCATGTTTTCATTAAAAAAATCATATTAACGTAAATCAAAATAAAATCTATTTTATCTAAATAAATACTAAGAAGGCTAAAGTATACATGTTTGATGTTCTAAATTTATATGAAGTTTTAATTTAATCCTTAAGTTTAAATAGTGTATTTTTAATGATTTAATCTTAATGTCATTAGCTTTATTTAATGGAAAATACTCACTCAACAATATTTAAATGCTGGTTCAACAATTAAATAATGATAAAATATTGGTTTAAGTATATTTTGTCAGTATTTAACTGTAAAATTACCGTTTAAATTTATTGAGACAACATTTTCTATTAAATTGGTGGTAAAAAATTCTGTTAAATGAAATTAATGATATTAAACCCACCATGGTTTAGGAGTAATGAAATAACATGTTAATTAATGTGAAAGGAATTACATAAATAAATTCAAAAATTTAGGTAAACTCATCAAATTTTAAAGATTAATGAGATTATTGGACATGCTTGAAGTTAAAGTTCCAGAAAATTGTGTAATTCAAATTTAAATACATTACATAAGTGCCTTTATCAGTCAAAAAGACAAAAAGGCAAAAAAAAAAAGCTGGATAATTGATTCTCTTACTTTGCTTTATAAACAATTTCACTAGTTAATCGAATAATACAAGAAGGCAAGCCACCGCACCGACAACTAGAAAAATACAAAAGATATTCAGATTTTTTTTTTGTTTAGAACACATTTTTGTATTGATTCAAGCAAAATGTACACCAAATAATTGTGCCTCTTTTGAGAAAGGGATTTTTTTTCAATTTCTCTTTTTCTTTTTTCCTTTTAAATCTAAAAGCTCAACATGATCCATCCGTCCTTATCATGTTATCATCAACCACACCATAACCCATCCGTTAAAAAACTGTGTGTTTGGGAATTTAGTTGGAAGAAAGGAGTTCACGGATTTCTAAATAGTTTTACGGATTTCAAGATGGTTTTTATAGATTTCGAAATGATTTTATCTCGACTTGCGTACACCTTTGGGGAATGAAGTTCTCAAACAAGCACAATGATTAGTATGTAAATTTGTTTAATAAGTTTTACTTAAGCAACAATATCTCCCCAAAAGTTTTACTTCGAAAGTGTAAAATGAAGTAATGTTAACCGTCACTACTAAGAAATTAATTATCAACATAAATGTTTTTTTTTTTACAGGATGTGGCTTTAACATGCATATGTTTTCTTACTGCTGTTTTTTTTCATCAAAGGGCGCTAATTTATTATTAAGGCCTTTTCTCTTTTACGTTTTAAAACTTGTAAGACAATAATGAATAAAAACAAACTTCCCAATCAATATTGTTCCTTTGCCAAAAAAAAATGTAATTTTGATAATAATATTCACAAAAGGTCATGTAAATAAGTCAAACATAACAATTCATTGTGTATGAATTGATATTTACACTAAAAAAAAAAAGACATCTTTTTACAATTCATTGTGTATGAA
Source organism: Vachellia pachyceras (assembly GCA_025593235.1). NCBI lineage: Eukaryota > Viridiplantae > Streptophyta > Magnoliopsida > Fabales > Fabaceae > Vachellia > Vachellia pachyceras. The sequence continues at coordinate 16,414 of JANTPZ010003224.1, forward strand.
TTAATATTCACGAAAGGTCATGTATGAACTGATACATTCAAACACAATCTGCAGTATCTGCTAACAACTTGTGCTTCTGTGAACTGTGATAACTATTAACAAGAGCGAGAAAATGAGAAGCGATTCATATCATAGAGTTTACATTTTGTTGCTGGGTCCCACCATAGAGTTCCTTGTCCTGAAGGGGAAGTTCCTCTTGGGACCACTTCATTGAGGTCAAGGCCAATGGAGGGAAGCAACAGTCACAATCTTGATCGCATGGCTGTGGTAAGTCCACGCTGGTGTTACTTGGACAGGCTTCCAACCCAGGGTCATGCTCCTCTCGGGATCCACTTGGGGAAGTTTTAGGTGCTGATGGGTCCTTAAGGGGGCCCCAGCACTGGACCTTGTTGAATTCTGGAATGTTGGAGTGGAAGTAAACCCAGACC
>JANTPZ010003225.1:0-13485 GCA_025593235.1 Vachellia pachyceras
AGACTAATCAAGCTTTGTCACAGACTCTTAGGCAGCAATGAGAGAGTAACAATACCGGGGATATGCTTATCTGGAGTAGCAAAACCTGTAACATCCTTGGGTTTAGTTGCATTCGCTAGCTTATCAAAAAGTTCAACTTGAGAATCATATGTAGAGGTAGATGGCAGCTTGATGCTCACGACATCCTTTCCACTTGCAAGGGAATCAACACTTGAAGCACTAGAGAACATCACTTGATCAACACTTGTAGTCTTCCAAAGTTAAAGGAAAAATCTAGAAAATTGAAAAATGACCAAATAAAAAGTACTATTTCACAAGATTTTTTGAAATAATTGGTCATGAAATTAGACAAATGAGTATTTTTTGGTTGTAGATAACTTGATGATATTCAATTAGAGACTTAAACCACCATATTTTGATTTTTCTACATTTAGTTATAAATTTTCAAAGTTAGCCAAAAATATGGAATTTACGAAGTAAATGGTGACCAGTGAATAATAACTCGGTCACCAATTTTTCAAATTCACTTGTTAGGCCATTTTAAGAATTTCAAAGGCATACAAGTGGTTTATTGTTAGTCTCTAATGAGGTTAAAGAGAAGTTGTAAGATGTGTCACATTTGGTGGTATCAGAGCATGGTTTCGGCTAAGATTTGAACTGTTTGCTCTTGTTTAGTGTTTGAAATGATTATGATTGGAGTATGGATTGTATTGTGTTGGATTTGTGCTAGAAATTGTATTAACAAATCATGGATCATACATGATTGAATATGAAGATGAATAAAGGAAGTGTTGATGTGACTCAGCCATCTAGATATTAGTTTAAGAAGAAATTGACCCAATTAGACCTAATATGCATTATGAGCTTACTGGGAATAAGATAGTATGATGGATGCTTCCTTAAAGGTAAAGGATTAGACAAAATGCTTTGATAGCACAACCTCTCGCAGGGTATCACTCAGAATATGGAAGCAAACTTAGAGGTTGCTGAGAATTGGAATAATATTTCATCAGACTTTTTCCAACACAATGCAATTATCTAGTGGGTCTAATAGACTACAAAAGCAGCAGAAAGGAGTAAGCCTAGTGAATAGACCGTATAAATAAGTTACGTCTGCTTCCTTAGAGGTAAATGAAAATTGAAAAATGATCAGTGTTATTTCATGCAAATTTAAGGATTAATAGGTCAAGAAATTGAGAAAAGACCAAGGGCATTTTGGTCAAAGTGTGACCAAAATGCCCTTAGTCTTTTCTCAAAATGACCATTTTGTATCTATCTTTTCAAAATGACCATTATGTCTCTACCTTTTTAAAATATGACCATTATGTCCATATTTTTTTAAAAAATGATCATGATGTCCTTCAAAAGTGGGTAGGTTATACTTACAAAACTTGCTAACCCAGTGCTGTACATTATCTCTTTCCTCAACCCTACACAATTTTTCATTCTAAATTCAATGGAAGCATCAAAATCATCAAAAAACTCATTCCTCCCCTTTGTTCTTGGTCTAGTTGAAAATACCATGCATAGGAATAATGTGATTTTTCAAACTTTTCTTTCATATAAGCACATATTCTTCCTTCTTAATCAGTTCCCATGTAATATTTAGCATCAAATACTTCTTCCCATATAAGAAGAATTTCATCTAGCATACTGTTGGGATTAGAACGTACACACAGCGGAATTTAAAATTTTATAATCCCCGTATGGATTTGTCAAAGGTGTTTAGACCGAGGAGAAAGAGCCATAACTTTTGCGTTTTGAATTTGAATCGTCTCTTACATTTGGATCTCTTTAAATTCCACGACCTCCCATGTTCTTGATTCCAATCACAAGGAGTCAACGTTTCTGATCGTCTCCCTCTACCAGTATCCACTCGAACAGTTCCCAACAATCGCAACGTGCTAGCACCTCTCACATCTCACTCTCTCTCTCTAGGGTTTCTGTGGCTCACAATGAAATTCAAATAGAATGTTTCTCTTGTTCATGAGTCCTAATATTTATAGAACTCATGGAGAGCTTCTAGAATCTGCGATTAATCTTTAAAATTTGAATACAGATCTCAGAAGATATTCAAGATTAATCTTTATTAATCTTGAAATTCGAATTTGAAAAAGATATTCAAGATTAATCTTTATTAATCTTGAAATTCAAATTTTCAAAAGGATATTCAAGATTAATCTTTATTAACCTTGAAATTTGAATTTCAAAAAGACATCTAAGATCAATATTTATTAATCTTGAAATTCAAAATTCAAAAGATACTCAAGATTAATCTTTATTAATCTTGAAATTTGAAATTCAAAATGTGAAATTCAAATTTTGCAATTCTGATTTGGATTAATCTGATTTGATGAAATCATATCCATATAATTAATCCAAATAGTGAGCCAACGAATTTAATTTATCTTTATAAATCAAATATGAAAATTAATGTTATTTATTTAATTTATCAAATAAATTAAATACTAACATATAATATTATTGTCATTTCAAATTTATATATATATAATTCGAATAAACCTTAGAATTAAAGCTCATGTTGGGTTGTTCTTGCGTGCGACCCTATAGGCCCATATAAAGTTGGTAGTGGACTAAACTCAACATTAGCCCACAAGTCGCAAGCGGTCTCTAGTAAGAGATTACGACTACCAAAATCATATGGGCATCGTGATCACGATGCAACTTTTCATGCAATCACATCACATCCCTTTTATCACACGATATATTGGTCAAGGATGAGGCATGGATGACGTCATCCTCCTATTCATAACCATTACTTTCTCGATCCCTAAGTAGTTTGATCAAAGAAATGAAAATTCCTTTTCGTTACAGTATGGCCAGACTTTTCTCAGACTCACTCATCGAAGGACCTAGTGATATCTCTCAACTAATGCGAGGGACAAATTCCATCTTTATCATTTACATTCCTCTGAATGAGAGATCCCTAAGCCCAATCATAGCCTTTATCATCACCCGGTCAAAGGTGACTTTTGACTAGGTCAAAGCTTAGTGACTCTCATGTAGGAATCCATGATGATCTTAGGTGCGTTGTGACATGATTACATATGAGATAAGCTAATGACTTAATCCATGTAGCTTTCTCATAGCGGGTCAGTCTTAACACCTTGCACTCTCTTACAAGTGCCTATGACTTTGACTCGTATCTACATACCTCATCAAAGTCATACTGGTCTTACTTTATCTATGCTCCTGCATAGACAACCAACCAGGGACATTTAAGACAATATTCATACTTTGTCTATGGATGTAATTTTCACAACAAACATGCAAAACATATGATAATTAAATGGAGAAAATACATTAAAATAAATGATGTCTAAGGTACAATGATTGGCCCGTAGGTCACAATTTCCAACACATGCTCCTTAGGGTGAAACACTGGATCTGATAAACCCCTTCTATAATATTTCTTATATTTACTTCTTTAGCTCATTCATCCCACTTAGAGCCATTTTGTATGGAGTCTTTGAAATAGGATTGGTTCTGGGTACGAGATCAATAGCGAATTCTACTTCTCTTTCTGGAGGTAACCCATCGATCTGCTCAGGAAACACATCCGAAAATTCTCTAACACCGGGATATCATGAAGAGATTCCTTAACTTTTGTTTCAACTGAGAAGAAAACTATGTAATCTTGACATCCCTTCCTTAAGCATCTCTCTGCCTCAGTCTCAGAAATAAAGCTCAGTTTGAACTCAACATATGGGATCATTTCTCTAGGAGGTAATACCAAGGTTTGATTTTTACAGACAAACAAAAAACTATTGGCGGACAACCAATTCAAACCGATATGAATTCCAATTCTAGCTTCACAAGCTTGCATAAACATAATCCTAAACCATTTTCCCATGATCATTTGGCATTAAAACATTACTTCCTTTGCAAATGGAAAATTGGACAGCACCTCCTCGAGGGTTCTTGATTTCCCAAAATTCGTACAAGCATAAAAACAACACAATATATACATCAATAAACTCTTTACCATGCAAGGAGTGATTTACCACCAAATATTTCATGAAAATCCCACTCCTTCACATTTTTCTCTCACCAAAACCTAACTTTCCAGCAAGCAAAAGAGAGCCAAAATAAAAAATCTAAACCAAAAGAAAGGTAGAGGAAGCTCCAAGGATCACAAATATGCTAAGGGTTGCAAGAGAACCCAACTTACCTTGGAGTTTTTAGAACTTTTTCTCTTGTTCATGGCTGCACATATGGCGTCTTTCTCTTCTCTTTCTCAGCTGGAAATGTTGTGTAAAATGGTAAGGAAGATGAAGGAGAATTACCTCTTTAATTGCATGAAATATTGGATGTAAGCCTGCTTTAATGAGTTGATCAAAGGGCTCATGTTTAACCAACACAAATGAGATTTTTCTGCCCTTTAATTGGCATTTATGGGCTGCAAACAAGAGGCAAAAATCTTCCCACATGTGCCAAAATAAAATGGTGACAAGTGTCCAAGATCAAGTAAACTTACACAGATAAAGTAACTTTGTTCTGATAAATTCTACCACTTGTTTAACCTCAATTATGACAACTTTTAGCCTTCAAATATGGCTAAAACAAGTGGCAAGATTCATCATGGCAACAATACTTTTTGGAAACTTTATGTTTCCATAAAGTTACTTTACACTATCACAACACCGATAGAGCAACGTGCCAATAATTAACGGGTTTCGAGGTCAACAAAAATTCTCAAAATTAATACTGATATTCTCACACATTTTCTTTTCTCAAAAGGCTTCCCGGAACATTTTTAATTAATTTTTAAAGAAAAACCCAAATCCAAGGCCTATCCGGGTCTTTTCCTTCCGATAAGGGAAATCTCTTTTCTCGTATTCTGAGTAACAATTTTATAAAATAAAAGAAATGCCAAGCTATGTTTCCCTACTTGAAGATCAAATGTTTGAGGCTTCCTGGTACTTCAAATAATTATTTTTAGCTAATTATTTAATGAAAATGCCAAAAATTAAATGACCTTTAAAATTCTCTCAACACAAATATAGGTCGATTTAATTGAAACTGGACTTCACATACTGATCAATGACTTTTTCTCTACATTTTGGGCTTTTATGAATTTTTCTGATATTTTGGTCAAACTTTGACCAAGTTGACCTTTGACTTTGGTCAAATGACCAAAATGCCCTTATACTTTCCCTTAATTACCATAATGCCCTTTACCTTTTCCAAAATCCATTTTTGCCTTCATTTTTAATGACATTTGGGGCCTTTCCATAAGGTCACCATCTTGTCATTTCTTCAGGCCAAGCACGCTTAACTGTGATGTTTTAAAGGAATTTAGTACATTAGGGATAGGTTGACCGTGATATTTCCAATCCATTATATTCCTCTTTTTCTGTTCTACATATCTCTGGACCCTAACTCGACCCATAACTACCAGTTTGGCCTTTATTTCAAATTACAATAAAACACGGATATCACACAGGGGCTACTTTGCCTGGAGACATATAATATACCAACAACAATGTTTTGCTATATGGTATCCTATTAAGAATTGGAAAAATTGTTATGAAATTAAGGAAAATAAGATAAGAGAAAGGGAGAAAATTAATGAGAAAGAGTAAAGAGCTCTTGTTCACTATATCGAGTATAAGTGATACATAAGTGATGTCTTATATTTATAGGCATAGCTTTACAATGCCAGGGTGAATCAATTCCATGATTACAAGAGTTATAGTGATTTGAGTTTGAGATGAATGTTTGGCACTAAATCCTTCCCAATAGTTGATGGACGAATTTAAAGAAGCATGAGGAGTGTTTTAATGCTTCCATTCAATTGAGAAGGCAAAATTGTGTAGAGTAGAAGCAAAAACACAATTTTGAAAGCATTAGAATCACATTTTCCAAATTTAGAAGATAAGAGCCCTAAGTGGGAGATTTCATGAAGTGTTAATTGTCATAGTGCACTAGTAATAGCACAATATTGATGTCAAATATATTGTGACATGTGTAAAAGTGTAAGTTGCCAAGAAGGAAGTTACCAAGTTCAAGTGGAAGGCACTTCAAGTGCCCATTGGAATGTTAAAGTTTCAAGGTAGCATAAACTCTAACCTTTACATTTACACTACAATTGATTATTGTTTTTGTTGCCTTCCCATGTTTGATGTATGGTTTTGGCCATATGACATGTAAATCCTTGCCTGTGAATATAAATGGTTATAGCTATGCAATGATGCTTTGGCTTTATGTAAATTTGATAATATGAGTAATGTATTGTTAATAGTTCATGGCATGTTAGTTTATATAAATAATCATACATGTTAATGTTTTAGTTAGAGATAATTTCTACTGGGATTTCTGTGAAATCTCATTCTTTCCAATAACTAACCATAGGCACAAGCTCAAGAGGGAAGGGCAAAGAGGTGCAAAAGTGAAAGGTGGGTGTCTTCTAAGGTAATGGAAAGTTTACACATGTTATGCATGATACTTTGTATATGTACTAAATGAGGATGAAAGTATAATAAACCTTATTTTATGGCAATTATACGTTATGTGGTGTAAATGAGCTATGTATGTTAGTAAATATGTTCATGATGAGATATGCATGAGGAAGAGAAGTTGAACCTAGAAAACACAGCCAAATCCAAGAAAATAAACCGATAGAAGTGAAGAGGAAGTTTCAAGGATCACAAATATGCTAAAGGTTGCAAGAGAACCCAACTTACCTTGGAGTTTTTAGAGCTTTTTGCTTCCTTTCATGGCTGCTCTTCTCTCTTCATTTTGGGGCTGGTTTTCACGAAATAAATGAGCTAGAATGATGAAGGAATATGACTTTAAAGATGAAACAATTTGATCCAACGACTAGGATTAAATCTTGCACAAAAGGGTGATCCAATGGCTATTATTTAACCAACACATTTCACACCTTTTATCCACTTATTGGCTAACATTAATGGGCTGGAAATGTGATTAAAAATCTACGCACATGTGCCAAAACAAAATTGTGACATGTGTCCTTGATCCAGTGTAACTTATACCGATAAAGTAACTTTGTTATGATAAATTTTACCACTTGCTTGAGACATTTATTTCTCTCTTTTGGTCTTCAATTAAGACCATTACAAGTGGCACAAAACATTTATGACATACTTACCTTTAAAAATTTTATGCTTCCATAAAGTTACATTACGCTATTGCAATATTGATAAAGCGACTTACCGATAAGTAACTGCATCCAAGGGCACCAAAAATTCCTAAAATTCTTGCTGATATTCTCCAAAAATTTTATGCTTCCAATAAAGTTACATTACGCTATTCCAATACTGATAAAGCGACTTACCGATAAGTAACTGCATCCAAGGGCACCAAAAATTCCTAAAATTCTTACTGATATTCTCACACTTTTTCTTTCCCCAATTTGCTTCCCAAAATGTCTTTAATTAATTTTTAAAGAAAATGCTAATTCCAAGGCTTCTCCAGGTCCTTTCCTTCCGATCCGAAAAAACGCTTTGCTCGTATTCTGGCCAATAGTTTTATAAAATACTAGAAATTCCAAGCTATTTTTCCGTACTTTGAGATCAGATGTTTGAGGCTCCTGGTACTTGAAATAATTATTTTTGGATAATTATTTAATAAAAATGCCAAAAATTAAATGACCTTTAAAGTTCTCTTAACATCAATCTAGATCGATTTAACTAAAACCGGTCTTCACATGCTGATCTATGACTTTTTATCTACATTTTGGGTCTTTATGATTTTTTCTGATTTTTTTGGTCAAACTTTGACCATGTTGACTTTTGACTTTGACTTTGGTCAAATGACCAAAATACCCTTTTACTTTCCCTTAATTACCATAATGCCCTTACCTTTTTTCAAATTCCATTCTTGCCCTTATTCTTTATGTTTAATGACATTTAGGTCATTTCCAGAAAGGTCACCCATCATACCATTTCTCTAAGGAAAGCACGATTAACTGCGAAGTTTTAATGGAATTTAGTATATTAGAGCCAGGCTAACCGTGATCTTTCTGGTCCATTACCTTCCTCTCTTTCTGTATTACCTATCTCTGGGCCCTAAGTCAAACTGTATCTATCAGTTTAGCCTTTATTTCAAATTACAGTAAAACATGGATATGACATTAAAGCCCATGAGATGAGATGATGAACGGAATCTTGAATATACAACATTATCGATAACTACAACTGTAAATGTACTTTTACTAATGCCTAATTTAGAGGAGAGTATTCAAGGATACATATAATTTTATCTCTTCTCTCCTTTTTTTATATTTCATATCAATTTCATTTTCATCATTTTTCATTTTTTTAAGAGAGAATAAAATACAAAAACATAAATTGTAAAATATCAATATCTATATACAGAGTTCCAATGTTGGTACTCAAGAAGGAATGGCTCAAAGGGGTGGCAAGGGTCAAATTTTATTTTGGTTTGTGTTTGGTTAAAGAAATGGTTTTGAAATGAAGGGCTCTATCATATTCACAAAATATTGGGTCATCAAGCTTCGATTAAGAATTAAGACAAGTTTTAGAGAGATTTGAATTAAAACAGACCCACACAATTAAACGGAATTAGGCCAAATTTTCCTCACGACAAAGCTAACATCACGATTAGACAATCTCAATGATTAAAACGCAAAGAGTCACCTTAAAAATGCATCATCATTTCCCCTTTATTAACAACTTAAAAATGCAATTAACTAAAAACTCTTATCTCTTAAAGGCATAGATGATTTTCCAAACACCACATTTGTAAAAAGGTATGCTGCATGCTCAGGAGTATTAAAGGCACTTAGCTAGAAGGAATTATTGTTATTAGTATATTTTTATTTTATTTTTTTGTACTAAAATCTTCGCCGCAGTGAAACATACCTAAGAGGGTGACTCTGTGTGCAAGTGATTTTGCCGCGGCAAAAGATACCCAAGAGGCAAAGGATGTATTTAAACTACTTTCGCCACAGCACAACCATAAGTTGGTTGTGGCAAAAGTGGTCAGAAAGCAATATTGCAGTTCAAAAACCTCCTGGGATTCAAGTTTTTTGTGAAATTTTTTTAAAGTTTTAGCAAAATGACCCATCCAAAAGTCCAAATGCGTTTTAAAATATCAATGTAAAGCTTGAAAACTCAATGATACCTAAAATGAAACCCCACACTTAAATCAAACATTGTCCTCAATGTTTTAAAAGAAGAGGGACTAAAAAGGCATACATACAGAATTCAATAAGCAATATCGAAAATTAATGCAATGGAAAAATGGATAACAACAACGAAAATAATACATAAGTATCCAGAAACTATATAACATCTAGTAACTACAAAATATTCATAAAATATACAAAGGAAAAACCTAAAACAAAGAAGAAAAAGAAACATGTCTACGACTGCATGGCCGAATCACCATCCAAATCCACAACTGCAGTGGCCACATCTTTATCCTTGTCCCCACCAACACTAGCTCCTCCCTCTCCCATTGTAGATGGGCCTACTCCAAATGGTTCAGCTCCGCTCATGAAATCGTCCTCCATAGGTGGAAGCTCAAAATGCAAGTTCTGTGTGATTAGCGCATCCATCCTGAGGGACAAACTGCCTAAGGTGCTGGAGGCTCCTGGGCATCGGGTGCTGGCTCGCCAATATCGATGATGGGCTGGGGAGGGGGTGGGACAACTGGTTGCCTGATGCAATCATAGGTGAATGTGGGGGAGGCAACAAAGGGGTTGTCCTTTAGAAGCTTAGGGACCTGAGCCTCCAAGAACAAATTATAAATGAGGTGCGAAAATATGAATACTGCATCTTAAAGGGTGGTGTAGATAAGATGAGGAATATCAAACTCGATACCCCTCATCAGTAGTTAATGCAGAGTGCCTGCTTCTTGGGCAGGTAGGCGAGATGCCTGGTAGGTAGGATGTTATTGCAGGCCAGATGTATGAAAGGTTTTGTCTCAGGTCTACAGTCAGCACGTCTAATGTACATCTCCACCCTACGGGGAATGTGCCATCCCTTCCCTAGCTCACATAAGGTCTGGGCAATGGCATCATCAAGGAAGTCAATCACAAAGTGGGTGTAGTGGTCTACCCATAGTGTGGAAGCTTGTAGAAATGGATCAAAAAAATTGTGATTTCCAAGGATTGCACTATAGGGTACAACCCCAGTGTCGTTCTCTTAATCGCAGCCTTAGATGTAATTGAATTCAATTAAATTATGCCCTAAAAATACTGAAATGATTGGGGGTTTTCTGTTTGCAAACTTTGATTTGACAATGACAAAAGAAATACTAGAATGTAAAGTATTTTTTTTTGGATTTTATGGGAAATGCATAAAATCAGGTGGACAAATGCAAATTCTTGTGATGAGAAGTTTCTTTTGGAAATGGTTCAGGCTACCATAGTTTAACATAATGTGGTAGAGTAGTAGTAGTGCACTAAGTTTCTTAATGAAAAACCCTAACAACTCACTAGGTCAGAAATCTTATGTAATGAACTCTATTCCATGAAACCCTTTGAAAACACTTAGTATGTGCAATGAAATGCTCAGTGAAAAATCCAATACCAATATCATCAACTCAAATATCAAGCACAACTAGGAAGATAAGAGAGAATAACAATGGTTTCATCAAATAGATAGATATGAGACTTCAAATTATCAAGTCGAACAAAGAGCAATCCATTACATAAAGGAATCGACATTGATTACAATCGTAATTAAGTATCCAAGTACAAATTACAAGTTAAAACTACTACTCCCCTTTGAAGCTCCATAAACTCAAGCCTTCTTCATCTTCAAGAGGAAAAGAGAGGTTTAGCTACTCATGGAAACCAGCTTAGCATTCCCCATGGTAGAAAGTAGATGCATCATGGTCTGGAAATGGAAAATGGAAGGAATAAGTTTATTGGTTAGGGTTGTTCGGTGGAAGAGAGTGGTAGAAGATGAGAAAGTGTGTGTCAATAGTGGGCTGCATCCCCCTCATTGTGAATGAATTTTTACCCTAAATAGGGTTTCACAATGTGTGTCAGTTTTCATTCCATTCTGGGCCTGAAATGGTTTCCTGATATGTGATATTCATCGCGACAAACCTCTCTCGAGATGTCTTGCCTGCCTGCTGATTGATTTCACCGCGGTGAACATTGATCTGCACTGTGATGAAAGTTTATTGTGTGAAGTTCTACTGTTCATATGGTCATTTTTTAATTTTTCAAAATTTTCCCTTAACTTTGGAAAACCCTGACATTTTGCCTACATATCAAAATTTAACAAACTTAAGCTCATTTTAAATCTCAGAATGTGTATTATTTGTTTGGAAATTTTCATGTAATTTGGAGTCTATTTACTCCATTTTACTGTTACCTCAAGTTGAGCAATTAGTAAGGGAACATGACCCCTTTTTCTTAATTCTTACATGCTCATTCTTTCTCTTTACTTGCATCTAACTTAACCATATAATTATTATTTAGCATGCTTTCTGCATTTTCAAGGCACTTAACTTAAGCATGGTATAGCAAGAATCTATCATACATGATCTTATAATTTAACAAAATAAATAATTACAAGATTTACATTACAATCATACATTTCCTTCAATTTAAGGTTAAGTCTCCCAGCTTAACTCTTTCTTCCTTGCTTTTCCTTTACTTGGATTTGGACCTAGAGATTTAGGCTTTTGGAGGAGAATGAGATTATTGGAATCTCACTAACAAGAGCCATTAACACATACATTAACATGCATGATCATCATTTATTTCTTATCTAGCTATGTATGAACATATTATGATGCACTTTTAAAACACTTGCATATAGCCGTGGTGTTACACCACAAATTTTGAATCAAAATGCTTAATGAAATTTCCCTACGTATGGATAATGAGGATTCCCAATATCAATCCATTAAAACATATCATCAATCCAGCCAAAATCCACATTACTAGTATTAATCTAAATCCTCACAAAATATCAGAGTAAATAGGAATGAAATGCGGAAGTCTTAGAGTCATGGAAATTTAAAATTATAGCATGTGCTTGAGGGCACAAGAAAACCAACAAGGCTTCCATATGTGCTTTCCTGTGATTCCTACTAGAACAATCATATGAAAAATGTTAATATATTGGGATGAGATTCCACGTCTCAATAAATACTGAAAGTTTGAACCACATACAAGCAGACGACATATAATTTAAATGGAAGAATTGAGTTACAAATACATTTGTATATATAAAGATCATCATAAAAACAATTTCGTATTTACTAATAATTGAGTAACTCACTATCCTCATGACAAAAATGTATAATTATGCAATATGCAATCTCCCTTATAACATCATCCATCTTTATTCCGCTGACTGGAGCTATAAGTTAAGGCATAGTCCAACAGAAACTTATCAATTTAACTAGATTGTTTCAAGCTCAACAGCTTCTCAAGATACACCCGCCCAAAGGTGTAGAGTTCAAGTTTGGACTATGGCTCCCTCTTTAAAAGAATACGAAGGAGGCATCACATGTCCCGCAATTTCAATGCAATCTTGGTGACCCAACTCGAGCATAGTCCCACTTTTAAAATCAAGAATCTAGTTATCGTCAAATACCTTTGAATGGGTCAAAAACAATTGTGATGTCCAAGGATTGCACTATAGGGTGGAACCCCAGGGTCATTATCTAAATCGGAGCCTTGATGCAGTTGGTTTCAATTAGCTTATGCACTCAAATTGTTGAAATGATTTGAAGGGTTGTTGTTTGCAAAACTTGAATTGAAAATGACTAAGGAATTGCAAAATTGTAAAATGTTTTTGGATTTCATGGGAATGCAGAAAACCAATGGATGAATGTAAATTCTTTTAATGATAAGATCCTCTTGGAAATAGTTTAGGCTATCATAGTTCAAAATAATGAGGTGAAGTAATAGAAGTGCACTAAGTTCTTGATGAAAAACCCTAACACCTTGCTGGGTCAGAAATCTCATGCAATAAACTCCATTCCATGACACACTTTGAAAACACTTAGTGTGTGCAATGAAAAGCTCAATGAAAAATTCAATGCAAACATCATCAACTCCAATATCAAGCACAACTAGGAAGATAAGAGAGAATAACAAAGATCCCATTGAATAGATAGAATGAGACTTGATACTATCAAGTCAAACAAAGAGTAGTTCATTACATAAGGAATCCATGTTTGATTACAACCGTAACTAAGTATCCTAGTACAAATTACAAGTCCTAACTCAGCAACTATGTAATATATAACAAGAATAAAGATTAAAACTAATACCCCCTTTTAGCTCTATGAACTCAAGCCTTCTCCATCTCTAAGAGGAAGGAAGAGGTTTAGGTACTCATGTAGTCTAACTCAACAACCTCCATGGAAGAAAATAGATGCATTATGGTCTGAAAGTGAAGGATGGAAATGCTGGCTAGGGTTGTGGCTGAGAGAATAGAGAAAAGAGATGAGAATGATGAATCAAAGTGTGGTTGCTGCATCCCCCCTCACACTGTGCAAAAT